>CABHPQ010110508.1:1698-19242 GCA_902168405.1 Peromyscus aztecus
GAGAAGCTTGGTAAAGAGGAGGACCCTAGGATGGACACACATGGATCACCCCAGAAAAGGGAACGGCTTAAGATCTCCTGGGTAAACTGGGAGGGGGAGTAAAGGGGAGTAAAGGGGAGGGGATGGGTGGTGGGAACATGAAAGTTTGAGATAGCTAAGTTGGGGAAGGGGTGAGGAGGGAGAACAATGAAAGAGATATCTTGACAGAATGAAGCACTAAGGGGTTAGGGAGAAATCTGGAGCTAGAGAAATCCACAGGATCCCACAAGGATTTCCCCAGTTAAGACTCCTAGCAATGGTGGAGAGGGTGCTTAGACTAGCCTTCCCCTGCACTCGGATTGGTGTCTATACTAATTGTCATCATAAAACCTACATCCAGTGACTGATGGAAGCAAAGCACTTGGCCAAGATCCTAGAGTTTAGCTGAAGAGAGGGAGGAAGGATTATAAGAGCAAGGGGGGTCAGAATCATGATGGGAAATACTGCAGAAATAACTGACCCAAGCTAATGGGAGCTCATGGACTCTGGACTGACAGCTAGTAGCCTGCATGGGACCAAACTAGGCCCCCTGAATATGGGTCAAAGTTGTGTGGCTTGATGTGTTTGTGGGTCCCCTGGCAATGGAACTGGGACTTATCCCAGGTACACAAACTGGCTTTTTAGAGCCCATTCTCTATAGTGTGGTGCCTTATTCAGCCTTGATGCAAGGAGGAGGATGTTGTGGGATAATGCTTTTGTACACTGGTTTAATAAAATGCTAATTGGCCAGGCAGGAAGTATAGGAAGGATAAGCAGACAAGGAGAATTCTGGGAAGAGGAAGGCTGAATCAGGAGACACCAGCCCGCTGTCCAGGGAGCAACATGTAATGGCACAGAGGTAAAGCCGTGGAAAATGTGGCAATTTATAAATGAACAGAAATGGTCTGAGTTTAACTGTAGGAGATAGTCATTGGTAGGCCTGAGCTAATGGCTGAGCAGTTTTAATTAATATAAGCCTCTGTGTGTTTACTTGGGTCTGAGAGGTTACAGGACCAGAAATTTTATAAGTAGCTGTGGAACTTTGATGCTGGGCAAGCACAGGAAAACTTCAGCTACAAGGTCTGGTCCCAACTTTGTATGCCAGCCTGTGTTGACTACCCAAGGGAGGGCGTGCCCTCTCTGAGGAGGGGATGGGATGGGATGGGGGTAGGTGTGGGGGAGCGGGAGAAGGGAAGGAAGGCAGAACAGGGAATAGTATGTTAAAGGAAAGAAAACTTTTTTTTTAAATTAAAAAAGAAAGAAGAATAAAAGAGTGAATAGGGAGGCCTAGCATGTAGTAGATACTCCATAAGTATGAATTAGTTGAATTAATGCTAAGTTTACTGAGACTTTGTGTTCCTTGAGAGAAAGATGGGCAGCATTTACCCTAAGTTACAGAGCCTGACCCAGAGATTTATACATGGTAGGGACTGAACACATATTTGTTGAAAGAAATGAAAGTCTTAATGGGTGGATGGATGAGTAACTGAATGAATTTAGATATGGATGCAAATCAAATAGAAGAGGCACCCAATTTTTCCCAAAGACAGAGAAAAAACCTTTTTTCTAATTATAAAGGTCCTTCAAAATGCATCTAAAATATTTGAATGCTAAGATAGTGTTGAACATACGAACAACACCACAAAAATCAAACATGATCTTTCAATTACATTAGGTGAGTAAATGATGTGTGATGGTGAAAGTAGAAATCTCCAGCTCCTTTTAAATGAGCCTCAGGTCTAAGTCTTGGCACCCATCAAGCCACAACAGCTTCAGCATGTCTTGATGTGAACCTTCCAAATGATGATATTGTTTGTTGAAACATTAGCCAATAAACAACCCTCAGTATAAAATCCTCTTAATGTCTGATTACTCCTCTTAAGGACCTCATGCTGCTTCATTTCAAACTGTGAATTACCTTTAATTCACAGCTTGAACAGACTGCCAAATTTTGTTTTCTCTGTTCCCAGGTGGCTGTCCTGATGCAGTGGAGAACTTCCAAAAATATATTAAGTCCTTTGGAAAAGTTGGCATGATGTGAGACATGGGGCATACAAGAGAGGTTAAAAGCAAGTATTGGCATGATTCTTTAGCTCAAAAATCAGAATGACTGCAACTACTGAAAGTCACTACAACTACCAGCTTTTTTAGGAAATTAAGTTGTTGGGTTAACTCAAAGTGATTATTAGCATTTCTGAATTTTAAGTACCAAATTCTATATTTTGAATAAGGAATAATCTGACTAAGAAAATAACATTTTCCTGCTATATCACATAGCCAGTTTGATAGCAAAATTATATCCAAGTAGCAGACCAAACATCTACTTAGGAAAGAGTATCTGAAATTGCTAGAGAATATGGGTTATTGTTGTGCAACAAGACAGAGAAGTTCATAAATTGCAAATAAAATTCTCAAAGGAAACATTTTTGATGATGAAAGTTTTGACAGAAGGATGGCCATGCCTATAATGAATGTGAGGAATATTTTGTTGTTGTTAAATTGGTGAAAATTCATCTACAAAATAATGTTTTCTTTCTATAGGTTATAGCATTCTGGAAAACACAGTCTCATAAACTTGCTATTCTCTATGGTAATGAAATCTTTCTAACATTTAGAGAAAGTTTAGAGATGATGATAGTTGAGTTAAATAAAGCAATTTTTATCCAGTTTTGTATCTTACAAAGCAGAGAGGTATGATTTCTTATGGGGCCCATCCCTACCAACCAGCTCTTTCTCTCTTTCTCTCTCTCTCTTGCTCTCTCTCTTTCTCTATCTATCTATCTATCTATCTATCTATCTATCTATCTATCTATCTATCTATCTATCTATCTATCTATCTATCTCTGTCTCTCTCTCCTCTTCCAACCTCTTCCTTTCCTTTATTTTTTTTAAATTTTCTTTTTGACAGAGTCTCATTTGACCCAGCCTGGCCTCAAACCTCAAACACTTGATCTTCTTGTTTTTACACTCCAAGTTCTAGGATTAAAGGCATGTACCAATAAGCCTGGACAAAAGGCCACATTTGCAGTATCTAATTCCTGAAGCAATCAGGAATGTAAAATGGAAGTCTTGTGGGAAATAAGAAAGATTTAAACACACAAGGCTCTTAGCGTACATTGGAAAAGGGAAGCCTTGTGGGAAGTGAGAAAAATTCAAACACACATAGCTCTTAGCCTACCTTGAAATTATTTTAACTGAAAACAGTATTACTTGAATAGCCCTTTGTAGCCCAAATTTCCCTTTGAGATAAGGATGCATGGTTAATTTATCTTCCAAGTGGACTGCATAAGCTTTAGGGATAGAGATTGTATTATAGCTTCAGGATGACTGATAAGATCATCAGGACAGGTATGTGCAGTGGTATTTGCTCCTCCCCTGATCTTGGACTATATGGCCCAAAGGAGGTGGTGTTTACCCCCATTGCTTGACCTTTATGTCTAAAGTAGTGGCTGGCTCTGTCTCTGATCCTCAGGCAAGGAAGATGAGTGTGGTGATATATTGTGTACCCTAATAAACTTGCCTGAGGATCAGAGGACAGAGCCAGCCACTAGATTAGACATAGAGGTCAGGCAATGGTGGGAAGCATTGCTTCCTTTGGCAATACAGCCTAAGGTCATGGGTGGAGCAAGTAGTACTACAGGTATGCTCAAAAGCACAATGGTCATTATTTGAGGTTTCTGTCCTTCATGTTGTAGCTTCCTTTCCTACTACCTAGAATTCCATGTATGCATTTGTTCATGCAAATAAGCATATTAACTACACATATGGAAACTGTGGCTGGACACAGTAAATCTGACTTCAAATAGCCTGTCATAAATTCTCTGGATTCATGCTTATTGTTTTCAAACACATAGTCAATACTTTAAGTAGAGGTACTAGTTTTATGGCAGGGAAAAAAAGCGTCATGATTACATCTGACTTTACATTGGGGGTTGTATGGAAACTATTCAGAAATTCTCAATAGCATGCCTTAAAACCCAGAGTTGCTTAGATAAGAGGGTTTCTGGTTTCCATCTGGACAGAGTCCAAATGCTAATGACCAAGTTTAACAAAGGAACTTAATATCTGCATTTGCCATCTTCTCAACAGTGCTCATAAAACAACTTAGTTCAAAGGCTAACTGAATGGACACTTATAGGTTCATGGAAGCTACCTAGAATTATTCTCAGGGCAATTGGATACATTTCATTTGTTTTTGTTGTTGTTGTTGTTGTTGTTGTTTTTAAATGCCTCACAAAGCTCAAATATAAAGAGGCAAATAAGAATGTAGTGGCAAGTACTTGATGATTATATTATGATCAATTTGATGAGGCCATTCAAAAAATATCCAAGTTTTTTTTCTATTGGCCCTTAAGGGGTTCCTTAACAATCTTCAAAGCAACATGATATCTTGTGTGTCCACTGAGAGCCTGAATCTAGTAAGTGATGTGTACAGAATGAATATGATATTTGTATCCAAATATATAGCTGTATATTCCTGAAAAAAATAATTTGAACTTCTAACACTAATGCTTTTACCTATTTGAGGAACACAAGCCATTTATGGAGGAGATTAGAAACTATTGTATTTAGGAGATTTGAGTAAGGGCATTTTAAAACTTATAATATAACTCAGACTCACAGAGGCTGAGGACTGGCAGTGGGGGCGGCTGACTGCTGGGATTTCAATCCTCTAGAAAGTATTAAGAAAGTTAAACACACTTTTTTGTAGTTTAATTACTAAAGAGTATGCTTACATTTGCAGTCTAAAAAGCTTTTATGGGGTTACTCATATGTATATACACATTTGCTCATTAAGTTGCTGAATTTCCTTTTAGGGACTCTGTGTACTTTATGTACTTTAAAATAAAGATAAATTACCCTGTGACGTAAACTTGCATATTTGACTTTCAGTGTTTTTCCCCAAATACCCTGACTGAGGTAGAGTAGAGGCTTCTAAATTCACACAGTCAAATTTTCATGTCTCAATGGGAGGCAGTAGAAGTACTATTTGTCAACAAAGTAGTAGGAGTAGGAGCAAAGGAGTAGGAAAATACCCACTTCTCTAAAGGCCAGTTAAGTGCTGGGGTTTGCTCATGGAAAGAGCATCAAATGCCAAGAACAAATAGGGAGCCTGGGTAGTTGCATGTTTAAACTCAGACCCATTGAGATATGTGATCACAGGCTTGGTGCCCATGCATGCAATTCTTATAAACAATCCACACTTGAATGGGAGATCTGCAATTTGTCAAGCAGAGAAAGCAAACCAAGCTGAGCAAAATGAATAAATGATCTCAGCAATTAAGGGATCCTGTTTTCTAAGGCTCTAATCTCTCTCCACTGTACTAAGCAGTAGGTCGCGTGCCTTAGAAATATCCTGGCCCTGAGTAGGCATTTCTCATAGCCTTCTTGTCTTGGGAGTTACTTCTTACCATTTCAAATATTGGCAGTTGTTCTACACTCAGAATATTCTTAATCACCTTCAGGATTACCCTGCGAAATGGAAAATCCTAGAAGTTGGCTTAAAAATATACCACAATAAAGTATGAGAAAATAATAATAATGACTGAGCTGATAAGAATTTAAAGGCTAAAATAAAAATGATTTTATTACAACTGTGACCTTCCTTGTTTTAAACCCATATCTTGCCAAAAGAAGGGAAGTATTGCAATTACAGTCTGATGGACAATACTTGGAAGAGGTTCATTCATAAAACAGACTTAGTACCCTCAAGTCTTGTTTACTCTTTTAACAGAGAATTTTAGTCTTACCATCTGTACTATTCCCTGTGCAGTAAAATGCTGTTCTATGAAATGCAGCCTCCAATTTTAAGTGACCCTTGGTGAGTTTCCTTGTGTTAGGTTTATACTACTAAAATATTTCAATATATGGCATATTTCACAATAGAATTCTAACATACATGCTTTAGGAGTAAGATCATTTTGCCATTAAAATACAATTTTATATTCTTCCTTGTTTGCAAACCTGCATTGTCTTCCCAAATTTGTTCTTATGTATCTTATTATTTTTAGTAGGAAAATGGTAATGTAGGAGTGCCAATTTGGAAATAAGATCTATGATTCATTCAGAACAAAAAGAGCAGTTCATATGATGAATGTTCAGAGATGATTTTGATTTCTGCATTTCCATTAGTGTGGCCATTACATTAAAAAAAAAAACAATTTTCTTATTCCTCTTCCTTGTTTTGTCTTGTGCTTTAAAGTTGAGGACTCTTGGTTGTTAAAGTTGAGCTTTTCATTACAAGGTACTGGTCAGTTTCAAAAACAAAGCAAGACAACAACAACAACAAGGACTAGTGATCAGGTCAGGGCTTTGAGATTTAATTACTACACTGAAACAAGAATATGGAATGGAAGCACCATTGACTATATCAGTGTCTCAGTCTATTTGGAGTCATTCCCAGTTGTTTTATGCAGTTATTCATGATCTTCCAAAAGGTGAGCAATTCACTTCAAGTGTTTCATTAGGCAACTTGTGTGTCATAAATTATTTCATTTTCAAAAATTTCAAGCACATACTATTATTTCCATTTTCTATTATTAGAAAGGAAAGAAGTTATGACAGAAATACTCCACTGATATACTCTTGGGTAAATGAATATTTAAAAAAACTACAATAGTTAATCTGAGGAAAGTGGTTTTCTATAAACCTCTCCTCTGGTTGATATTAATAAAAAATGAAGACAGTACAGAGTTAATTGCAGGGCTCTGACTTTTAAACTTCAATCTGGTACCATGTCATCTTTTTCTCAGTCTTCCTGACTGTCCTTGTTTGGCTGTAACATACAGATGACAGATGATCTGCAAACAGTGGGTCTTTGGCTAACTGGCTATCAAGCCACATTATCTTTCATGTCCATTCTTTGCCCTTCTTAGCAGCTGGAGCTGGCTATTGTTTAGCTACAGACATTGAAGTTACATGAAATTCAATACCTCATCAAAATGTGGGAAACCAATATCTAGATTTTTTTTTCACTGAAGTCACAGTTGTTTTCAGGAATTGACCATGGCTGTGTCTACATCATTAGAGAGTCAATTACTAATCACATTCATTTTTACTCTTATTGCTAATCACAGGTACTTTAGTACAAATGATTGTATCTACTCAAAATATATATTTTTCACCCTTCCTTTGGAAATGACAGCACTAGGAGGTGGGACTTTGGAGAGAGAATTCTGTCATGGTGAGACTTCATGAATGGAATTTGTGTCTTTACAAGAGCCACTGCAGAAGGAACTCTTGCCACTTCTACCATATGAGCTTAGAGTGAAAATATGTCTATCTCGGCAAATACCATTTCTACTGGTCACTTTACCTCTGACTTCCTAGAATCTAGAACTATTATAAACCCATGACTCCTATTGATAACTTCTCAGCTTATGGTATATATGTTACAGCAGCTGAAACATACGAAGGTAATGACAATTTGATTAACCCCCACTAGTGTGAACCTGGGAGTAAAAGGTTCATAGTCTAAAAGAAGAAACCAACCACAAAGGAGAAGTAGCTCAGCACTGTGGTGCTGACTGTGCCAAAATGCCCAAAAGAGGCCAAATACTCACGATTTCAATGATACTGACTTTGTAGAAGCTCTGTTGGTTGGGTCATTCCATTCTGAATAGAAAGGACACAAACAATTACTTTTCATGCTTCTATTGTAAATGAGTATTCAAAATTAAATTACTTTCTAAACATGCAGCCCTCCTGGATAACTTCACAGCCTTCTGTCATAATAATAGATGAAAAAGAGGAACTAGAATGGTAAATCACCAAGTAACCTTTTGTTATCATTATTCTTTCATGTTTTAATGACATTGAGCAGAAAAGAAGGAAAAGTAAGGGAAGTGAGAATATGGATGACTGGCATAAGAAGCAATTAAAAAAATAAAAACAAAAACCACTTACTTTGTAAGGTAAATCCTGGAGTCAGATGCTGAGATTCCTGTAAGGAAGAACATACAATACAGACATCACTAAAATGGTATGGGGGTGAGGGGAGTTATCTGTTATTGCTGAAAATATAATCTTACTAATGCTTGTAAATAAGAAATCACTGTTAACAATTATATTAGTTAAACTTCTGTGCGTAGCTGTATTTGTACCTACTAACAAAGGCTGCTGCCACATAATAAAAAAAGAGTCACCTTATTATAATTAAAAGTAAGGATCGTGTCTATTTGGACCTGTGTCCCACATGAGAACAAATGATCCATATGTGTAAAATTCAAGTGTATAATTTATCACTTAGCTAGGCGATGATGCCTCTAAGAAAATCAAGGGTACTTGGTTCAACTAAACACATGATCATGGTTTTGGTAAAAGTGTAAACATGATTGTAATTAATAAATATGTCAAGTTTCTCCCTTGGTTAAAAAAAATTAAATGTGCAATTTTTAACTTAGTTCAACCAAGGTATTCATAAAACTTTATTACAAGCCTGTTGAGGTATAGGAAGTAATTTGAAATGTTAGTAGACTATATTATTTAAAGGATTTAGATTTTATTTGAAAATCACCCTTCATAAAATTCCTTCACTGTTTTGAGAAACCTAGATTTGCACTTATGAGTCTTGCTGGGAGTGTGGCACACCTGTGCAGATCTTGACAAATTTGGCAGGAGAAAGCATTATAGTAATGCTCAGGAGTGGATTAAAAGAGAATGTCCCCTATGGTCTCTGATACTTAGTTGGTGGTGCTGCTTAAGGTAGGTTTAGGAGGTCTGTGGCCTTGCTGGAGGAAGTATGTTACTGGGGGTCGAATTTGAGGTTTCAAGTCCATGTGCTATTACCAGTTCACTCTTTAAGGTTGGAGATAAGAGCTCTCTCATCATTCATACCTTCCTGCTGCCATACTTCCCTGCCATAATAGTGATGGATTTTTATCCCTCTGGAACCATAAGCTCAAATAGACCCTTCCTTCTGTAAGTTGCCTTGGTCATGATATTTTATCACAGAAACAGAAAAGTGACAAATGCATAAGGTCATACACAGTAGTGGGGACTCAGTAGAGAACTTCAAGGACTACAGAACAAAATCAGAGGCAGTTAACTCAAGCAAAGTCCTGGGTCCTGGGTTCCATCACTATCACTACAAAGAAAGTAAATATAAAATTGGCTTTATCAGAGTCATTGTTATTCAATAGGGTAAATCTTATACTACAGAGAAGGAAAAAGATCACAGCATAATTTGAATGTAAAAAAAATAAGCAAAGAAACATAGGATTGGGCTATGCTTTATCTTTTCAGTCTATTTATTGTACCTGTTTCATAAGAAGTTTGACTTTTGTGATGATCACTACTGAAAACTACAATTAACTCAGCAACTAGTAGGAAATCCCTCTCAGCTAAAGATTATCAGTAGCCCATGCATAAAGTTTACTGCTCAAAGGCTTCTAAAACTGATAGAGACATGCCTTTTAAATATTTTTTGTTTGGTACTGTAAACCTTGACAAAACCCCATGGACTAGGAAGGTTATTGGCCCTAGGAGAGGGCTCACTATTATTTAGTTAAACTGATATAACACCAAAGTGGATTCTGAATATTTATGATTATACACACAGAAAAATGCCACCCCCACTCATCTTTAATTATTGAAGCTTATATTTGCAATGAATGGAGGTGCATACAGTGTCATGGCTGCCCAAGATGTTGAGAATAAGTGACAGTTGAATATTCAGCCTTAAACAAGACATTTATGCCACCCTCTCAAAGGTACATGGAACACTGCAGAAGAGAACGAAATACTGTAAGAGCCAGAAGACAGGGAGAAAGACTGTGAAATGCTATCTTCAAGACACAACACAGTCATTGCAAACACAATCTCATATCACCTATGGTTGCCTGCACTGGCCTGCACAAGACAGGTCTGTCAAAAGCCAATTGTGGATTGGAAAGGGCTCATGGAACCCTACATTCCCTGCTGAAGTATTGGAAACTGATGGATTCTAGGGGAGGGATAGTCATTGCCTTCACTTGTGAACCAAACAATGAACCAACATGGATCCAAGGAATAACTCTTAAACCTGTGACTACACATTGGTTTTTGGTTATGATCACAGGGTCACAAACAGAAAAGGCATGGATGTAGGAAAAGAATCTGTAGGGAGGAGAGTGCATTTGACAGATGTGGAAGGAAGATAAGAGAGTTGAGGGCTGGTAAGAGTAAGTACATTGCACTATATACACATACACATACACATGAAATTGTCAAAAGCCAATTTAACCAATAGAAAGGAAAAAATAATGGAACAGAGCTAGAAATTGTGTTACTATATACTGATCATAGGTTTTATCATTACATTTTAATACATATATACCATTGTATCTTTCTCATATTACCTCCTCACCACTGTCTTTTGTCTCTCTGTCAATAGAGCACTAACTGCCTTTTGATGTAAGGTCTCTAAAATGTTGAACAGTCAGATCCTATCCCTTAGGAAATTACAGAAGGCAAGGAAGGGAATTTGTTTGTAGAGGTCATATCACTGGTAAGGATCAATGAGATATGAAAATTAACAGCACAGGGAAAATGTCATAGCAAAGTCAGAACTTAAAGAAAGCACACAAGTCTGTGGCCATTTAATGGGGAGGAAAACATTCTTCTTATCTGTCTTCTTATCCCTTGAGGGCACAGTTATAGCATACTGTACTATTACAGCACAATACAATAATTGATGCTGATAATAGTATCAAATTTATGAAGAAACACTAAAGAATGTTCAATATAACCTTCTAAAGATGGCAGAAAAAAATGTAGCAGGAGTCTTAAAAGTTCCTATTAATAAAATCAAACCTGAGCCAGGTATTGGGGTGAACTGGAAGATCAGAGAACCAGAACAAGCCACAGCTATCTTGCCTCACTGGATCCTCAGCTGGTCTTATTTCCTCAGACTGGAGGCCTCTGAGTCCTCATTCAGAATGGGTCTCAGCTGAACTGCTGCTCAAAAGCCTGAATGCTTAACCAGCCAAATGCTTCTAGTTTCTGGTCCTCGCGCCTTATATACCTTTTTGCTTTCTACCACCACTCCCTGGGATTAAAGGCTCGCTTTCTGGGATTAAAGACGTGAGTCACCATGCTTAGCTGTATCCTTGAACAGATGGATTTCTGCCTCTGGAATGCTAGGATTAAAGGCGTGTGCTACCACTGTCTCTCCTTTATGTTTAATATTGTGGCTGTTCTGTCTCCGACCCCAGATAAGTTTATTAGCATGCACAATATTTGGGGGAATACAATACCACAAAAAATTAATTATACTTCAAAATAATTTCCAACAAGTGGATTCTCTGAAATTATCCAAGAATTTCAATTATCAAGAATGTCTTTCTTAGATATACAAACATGAGTTGCTAACAATTTGCATCAGCTTAAGTTTAAACAATTATTTCTATCTACTCTTTCTCTAAAGGATTTTATTACAAAGATGCAGGGCAAGGTTAGACTTGTATACCTTCAGGAAATTAAACACAGGTTCCAAAATCAATCAAAACAAATATCTGATAGGAGAATAAAACACACAGTCCGTGTATTTGTTCTGTCAACTTGTTTTTAAAATGATCTTTATATTCAATTAGTTGTTTCAGTGCACCAATGTAGTGATGCGTGAAGCAAATAGGAGGATGAAGTCATTCTGCAATTTTACATAATTGATGTTACACATATTCTTGACCATTGATTTTAATGCTAATCTGGATAAATCATTTTTAGACAAGTTATACAAATAAAGAAAATATTTTTTATGCTGCCAAAGTCACTGTACATAATTGTACAACCATAAATGTATATATCATGGCTCTGGAAAAAACTATGTTCATGCAATAATTGTTATTGCATGTGGTATTAAAAAATGTCACCAGACATGAAACTCTGTATTTCTTGCATAGAAATATCATATACACCAGCTCATAATGAGGCCAATCTATATTTGCAAATTCATGTAAGGCTCTTTTAAATAAATACCTGAATGACAATCACATGATCAGATGCACGTAGATTTTAGAGTGTCAGCTAATTTTTCCCTTAAAGGGCTATATAATAAATATTACAGGTTTTTTGAAACATATGGTCTTTGTCATCATCCCACAGCTCTGCCATTATAGTGTAAATGACTGTTCCTGTGTTCCAAAAATGATTGATTCATAGACATATTACTAACAATAATGTGTTATTTTTCTTTTGATTTTATTTAGCATTTTAAGATGCAAAGACCCAAGGGATCCAATGCCATCTCTGTTCTAGAGTCAACTTGCCTATCCCAACCTACTACTAAGGATATTGTTGCTCTCTTTGTTCTACTTAGAATAAGTTTATTCCCCTCTTTTTGGGGATCTACATTCTCTATAAGAAATGGAGTATTTTAAGTTTGTGATTGGTAAGCAAACTTAAACTGAGAATTTTAATTGTATTTGTCTTTGTAAGTTTACAGATTCATAAATCACTTGACTTGAAAAATTACACATGGGGGAGAGAGAGAGAGAGAGAGAGAGAGAGAGAGAGAGAGAGAGAGAAACACCCTGGTACAGATGAAGAAAATGAAGCTTAGAGGAAGTTAAAAAACGATTAAGCAGCATCAAATGGAAGAGTTAGATTAAACACATCCAAGATTGTAATTCTCTTCTCTGGATGAGCTCTGTCATAGCCTTTCTTTTTTGGATAGGTTCTCAAAGGGTGGTATCACCCAGTTCTGGTACAAGCACAGAGAAAAGGGCAATCAGCCATCTTCAGCATGTTGACTGGACACAGCCACAGTTCAGAAGATATTCTTTGAAATAGGGCATCTGTAATGTGAAATAATTTGACCCCCGGTCTCCGAACATCTAGATCTCCAAACTAGTTTTCTAAGTTTATTAATGGGAGCTCTGAAGCACCTTTCTTAATGACTATGCCCCTCAGTTTTCTTCTCTATAAATTACACATGATCAAATTATCAGCATCTCTGGGTTGTAGTGAGGGTTGAATTATTTATTCTATATGAAGTACTTACAATGAGTTGAGACTACAGAAAAGGATGGAAAGCCCAGTATAACCTGTGGGGAATGGTAGCATGGGTGCAAGAAAGAATGTCATATACATAGAGTTTATATTCTTCTTGACAAAAATAGCCATTTGGGCAAGAAACTGCTCTTGTCTGGACTGCTTGAGAAAATGTTGTATCAACTGGACATGCAGGACCCATGAAAAAGTGACCACTGAACTTTGCAAGGCAAAATGATCCTTCAGATTCCTGCTTCACAGAAGAAACTGCCAGACATTCTACAGGACACAGAGAAAAGTGACTGAGACTCTAGACCTATATGACTGAACTTTGAATGACTGTACAGGCAGCCAGCTGTCATTCTAGATTTTTGGAAGTTGCTTACAATGCACTTCCTATTTACTTAGGTATTATTATATCCTTCTGGGGTCTTTGATGTAGCTGAAGACTAGTTAGTTATAATTATGGTTTTCCTTGGTTATGATAAGAGATAAGGTAGATATAAAATCTTAGATTCACAAATATATGATAAATAGAATATTTTCTTTGAATTTGCCAAATATAAATAGACTAAATATTGTAACTAATTCTTGTTTGTTATATGTAATTTTACTATGTGAAAGTTAAAACCTTCCTTTTTAATTAAATAGAAAAGGGGAAATGTTCTGGGATAATGCTTTTGTACACTGGTTTAATAAAATGTTGATTGGCCAGTAGCCAGGCAGGATGTAAAGGCAGGATAAGCAGACAAGGACAATTCTGGGAAGAGAAAGGCTGAGTCAGGAGATGCAAGTCTGCCATCCAAGGATCAGCATGTAATGGCACATAGGTAAATATACAGAACATGTGCTAACATATAGATTAACAGAAATGGGCTGAGTTTAAATGTAAGAGCTAGTCAGTGGTAGGCCTGAACTAATGGCCAAGCAGTTATAATTGATATAAGCCTCTGTGTGTTTACTTGGGTCTGAGTGGCTGCAGACTGGGTGGGACACAGGAAAACTTCCAGCTACAGTTGTGGTGTCTCTTCACAGCAATAGAAACCCTGAGACAATTCCTAACTTTAAATACACTCTGTGCTTTTAGTAAAACATTTATGAGGGGCTGGAGAGATGGCTAAGAGGTTAAGAGCACTGACTGCTCTTCCAGAGGTCCTGAGTTCAATTCCCAGCAACCACATGGTGGCTCACAACCATCTGTAATGAGATCTGGTGCCCTCTTCTGGCCTGCAGTCATACATGCTGTATACATAATAAATAAATAAATCTTTAAAAAAAACATTTATGAATAAGTAGATCATGATATGATGGAGGAAGGAAGGATAGAAGGAAGAATATTCTTTTAGATAATTTTGTTAGAATAGCCACATCTTTTCTTCCCTTTAATTGAAAATAGGTTCTTTTCTCATTCAATATATCTTGATGATGTATTTCCTCCCTCTACTCCTCCTAGTTCCTGCACACCTTCACTCCCATCTGTATCCACTCCCTTTCTGTCTCTCATTAGAAAAGAACAGGATTCTATGAGATAACAAACAAACATGACAAAATAAAATATAATAAGATCAAAACAAAAAAAACCAAAAACCCCATATCACATTTAAATTGGACAAGGCAAACCAACAGAAGAAAAAGGGCCCAAGAGAAGGCACAACAATCAGAGACCTACTCATTAACACACTCAGAAGTTCCATAAAAACACTAGACTGAAAGCTATAATATATACACAGAGGACCTGGCACAGATCCTTACAAGCCCTGTGCTTGCTGTTTCAGTCTCTGTGAGTTCATGTGAGCTTCGCTCAGTTGATTTAAATAGCTTTGCTCTTTGGGTGTCCTCCATCCTCTCTGGCTCTTGCACCCTTTCTGCCTCCTATTCTGTAGGGCTCCCTGAGGATAAAGATTTGATAGGGACATCCCATTTACAGCTGAGTGCTCCAAGGTCTCCCTCTTTCTGCATAATATCTGAGAATAGCGATGTCTTTTATGGCACATTAAAAAAAATGATGGTGATAAATTGTTCCTGGAAGCTGTAAAGAAGCTATACTCAAGGCTTGACAATACAATTGTAGAAAAAAAATCTGCCTGTGTGGTATCTTGGTTTTTAAGGATCAGTCTACATGTAAGTAAGGATTTGGGAGATGACATAGAAAAATGAAAACTTAATTACCAGAATGAAGAATATAGCTTTTCTCAAATTCAAACCTATTGGTTGAGTGGTGGATTATCTAGTCTTCTTCAGGAGATGATTGTATCCTATGATTCCTTAGCTTGGGGCACAATTAACTTGGACAGAGTTGAGGCTGAGGTACTGAGATATGCCTGCTGATATCTGTGAATATGTTGTTTTAAAGACTATTTTTAAATAAAATTAAGTTTTGATACCATTATGAAGACAACAGAAAATTAAGATTTCTTTAAGGCACCAGAAGACTGATGATATTTCACCCATCACAAATCCAAATAGAATATTAGTATAATGAAGGTAAAGGAGAATAAGGGAATAGAACTAACCTATTCTGAGACAGAAAATGTGTTCTGGTTGGAGATTCCAGGAATGTGTATGTCAGTGAGAGAAGCAGGTTCCAAATGGGTCATGCTCTGATGAGGAAAAGGAGACTACTTAGAAAATTAGTTCCCTTCCTGGCACAAAATGTAGAGGATTCATTAAAAAATTACTATGCTTCTTGGCCTTAGTTAAAATCAAGTGTAAAAACTACTTAAGAATACTGACTTCATTGGTCTCTTTTCAGCAGGACTTAGCATCGTTTGGTCCAATACTCTTTTTCACTAGTTCTTGGAGCCTATCTAAAATACAAAGGCCATCTAGCTTCTATCTGTGTGTATGTTGCCCATGACAGAGGCAGGGGCGGAGATCATCACTGCTTGAAACAGCACATCTAGCTCATGCAGACAGCTGGATCAGAAGCTTCCCTCTTGGTTGTGAAGCACCTATCTCACAAAAACTTCTACCTGGGGATAATAATTTGGAGGCACATGAAGCACATATCTCTCTTCTTTAGCTCATTTACTTATTGGAAACTTTCAACTTTTCTTTTGCAGTTCTAGCCTTGAATTCTGTCACTATCTTGGATGCTCCCAAGGCAGGACTCCTGACTGCCCTGGGCTTTTCTATCTCTTAGTATCCTGTTCCAGGTATGA
The DNA here is from genome assembly GCA_902168405.1 of Peromyscus aztecus. Taxonomy (NCBI): domain Eukaryota; kingdom Metazoa; phylum Chordata; class Mammalia; order Rodentia; family Cricetidae; genus Peromyscus; species Peromyscus aztecus. Next base: position 17,847 of record CABHPQ010110508.1, read on the forward strand.
TCTGATAGCTCCAGGAAGTGTAGCACCTCATAAGCAGCAATCTGGATGCTCTAATGTTCATCTTCTATTGACGCAGCCTAACAAGTAGTGACAAGATGATGTACATGCTCTTTTTTTTTTCTTCTGAGATGAGGCAGCTAAACAGTATTCCTTCATTCACATAGAAGGTTACTATGAAATTGCTGCCTTGGTTCTTCCATGTCAATCATACAGTGTATTTGTAAGTTCACAGCTTCAAGCAGAAAAAGCCCTGCAGTCTCCCAACCCTCTGTTATCAGCAAGCACACCTTGTAGGCTCTTTCAAACAGTCTTTGAAAAAGAAGTGCTGTTCAGATCTTGCTCAAGTCTTAGGGCTCATAGCCAACATGCTATACCCTAAGAGCAAGGATAATTAAATCATATGCTCACAATCTTAGCAACAGAGAGATGACAAATTTTGTAAAGCAGGAGGGAGTCAGCATGTGTAAGGTTCACAAACATTTTCATATATAAACACTAAATATAAAAATCAGTGTAATGATGGAAATAATGAATGGTGTTGGGGAGGGGCTACAAGGATCAAAGTTAGTAAATGTCTTTTTTAATGAATATGTTACATAAGTTTTCTTTTCAGTTTCTACAGGTAACATAATTAGTTATTTCAAAGGTAATATTAGTAAGAACTATCAGGTAGCACTAAAACATGTCTTTTTCCTCCCATAATTACCCAGTTCAAAAAGGCCCTTTGATATATGAATAGCTGTAATGCAAGGAGATACTTCACAGCTTCATTCACAGCAGCTCTGCTGAAGCAGAATTTGTAAGTATTATTCTGACAAGTGCTGACACAGATAGAACTTTCCCCAGCACTATTTAAAATGGGGGTGGTAAGTACATTAAACGCATGCACAAGATTTAGAAGGGATGCTTAACCTATTTAAAAGATAAGCTGTTTCCAAGTGTTTTTTACTTGGGAATTTATACCCAGTTGATAACATTCATGACAAATGACAAATGCTGCCCCAAAGTAACTCTATGTGATAAGAGTTTCAAGAAGAATTCTAATTACTTGATGCTTCTACAATACTAACTGATCTGTTTAAAATGTATGTGGTTTTCCTGATTAGAGATGGTCTCTAAAATATAATCATTTAAATTATTCAAGAAGATAGCAGAAATGAGGAGGTATTGTCAGAGTGTACAATATTTTTGTTAGGAGAAAGAAGTTGCAAAGTTCATTTTACAGAATAGTAACATGTTATTAATAATATAGAGTAAACCTGAACATTGTTAATGTAGTATATGAGATGGTGGCTATTTTGTTAACTTGTTCTAATTATCCCACAATGCAAATGTATTGCAAATCATTGTATTATATCACACACACACACACACACACACACACACACACACACAC
>CABHPQ010110508.1:19342-44213 GCA_902168405.1 Peromyscus aztecus
GGCTTTATTTGCCAAAATAAATAAATAAATAAATAAATAAATAAATAAATAAATAAATAGTAGTTCATATTTCCCAAGTCGATTAAGAGGTAATAAGCCCTATCCTGGGAGAAAAGTGTTACCTCTTTTCATCAAATGGGATAATCAGAGGCATATTGTATCCCCTTTTTGCATTGTTTCCAGGGATGCCTTTTGAGTTATTTAAAGGTGTTTCAGGCATTGCAAATGAATCACTTTTCACAGGTACACCATTTCACCCAGGTATTCTTCTGTATTTACTCCATATGCTATGAATCAGATTATCTTGAATTACTAATGGAATATGCCACCTTGTTTGACAATCCACAAAGAAGTGCATATACCATGGCATTTTCAATTTGAGCTAATTCTTTGTATTTGAAAAAGTGAAATTTCATGGAACAGCTCACTGAGTCTATGTTACCATAGACACATTTGGTTACAGTGGGAGCAATGTAGTGCTGTGGGATGGTCTGTATGTCAAATGTGTTGCTCTGATTGGTCAATAAATAAAATACTGATTGGCCAGTAGCCAGGCAGGAAGTATAGGCAGGACTAACAGAGAGGAGAATTGGGAGAACAGGAAGGCAGAGGGAGACACTGCCAGCCGCCACCATGACAAGCAGCATGTGAAGATGCCGGTAAGTCACGAGCCACGTGGCAAGGTATAGATTTATAGAAATGGATTAATTTAAGATATAAGGACAGTTGGCAAGAAGCCTGTCATGGCCATACAGTTTGTAAGCAATATAAGTCTCTGTGTTTACTTGGTTGGGTCTGAGTGGCTGTGGGACTGGCAGGTGACAGAGATTTGTCCTGACTGTGGGCCAGGCAGGAAAACTCTAGCTACAATGTAGTTCAAATATAATTTCCTGAAAGGATACGTTTGGTAAGAAACTTCAGAGCAAACTCCTTCACTTCTGAAAATAAGTCAGACAAATATATGTCAAGCTCACAGAAGACTTTCCATTATTATTCATTTTATTAACACTTGAAAAATATGAATCTGTTGTTCTCTTCTTGCTATTCCTGAGATAAGAACACAGATGCATGCTTATGCAAGAATATATTTATTGTTTGCCCATTCAGCACCTAGACATGAGAACCTGCTCAGAAAACGTCATTTTTTTTTTGCAACTGGATCTAATGCTGAGTAGTTGTGCTCAACATCAAGCATCACTCTCTCTTAAAAAAAATTACATGCATGCATTTAAGATTGGCTTGGACCTCCCTAAGCTCTTCTTTATCTTTGGATTCCTTTGCTTCTCCTGGAGAGAGAGACAAAGCAGGTAGTCATATATCTATTAGACCCCTAAAGTAATCAATGCTCTGAGAAAAGAGCTTGTTTACTTAACATTTCATGCTTAGTTGGCATTGAATGCTGGTGGCCAGTTCCAAAGACACACTAAACTAAGTATGCCTCCCCTTTGAAAAGTAGAGGACATGGTTAATGAAAAAAGAGAGCTAAGTAATGTTTTACTTTTTAGTACTTGAGAAAGAATAGATTTCACAAGTGATAGAGCATTCTATGCCATTCTGACAATGTACAGACAAATCATAACGTCATGTCAAGACTTTAAAGTTACATATAAGAAACATCACAAAACACCCAATTTTCTACTGCATTATACATATCTTGTTTCTTTAATGGGACTCCAACAAATCTGAATAATTTGTGGTCACTCTGCCTTGCCCAATTTAAGACATGGAAGCTGGGTACCCTGTAGGCAGAGGGAGGGATGGTGTTGTCTGCTCTTATATGTTCTGCAAACCTCAATTGTATTCCACACTGTCAGAGAAGTTTGCATTTCTAGTAACTTGTGGTGGTATTGTGTTCCCCAAAATATTGTGTACCTTAATAAACTTATCTGGGTTCAGAGACAGAGCAGCCACAATATTAAACATGAGGATAGGCAGTGGTAGCATACGCCTTTAATCCTAGCATTCCAGAGACAGAAATCCCTCTGGATCTTTGTGAGTTCATGGCCACATTGGAAACGGCCAGGCGTGGTGACACACGTCTTTAATCCCAGTAAACCAGCCTTTAATCCCAGGGAGTGGTGGTAGAGAGCAGAAAGGTATATAAGGCGTGAAGAAACTCGAGGCATTTGGCCTGGGTAGGCATTTGGCCTGGAGAAGAATTTGGGCTGGTTAAGCATTCAGGCTTCTAGCAGCAGTTCAGCTGAGAGTCATTCGGATATGAGGACATAGAGGCTTCCAGTCCGAGGAAGCAAGACCAGCTGAGAAGTGTGCCAGGTGAGGTTAGCTGTGGCTCGTTCTGTCTCTCTGATCTTCCAGTGTTCACCCCAATACCTGGCTGAGGTTTGATTTTATTAATAAGAACTTTTAAGATTCATGCTACAGTAACTAGTCATAATGTCTTCTACAGCTTTGGGTATTTAGTTTCTAGTATGTAGATACTAGTTGGTCCCTTTTTACCAAAAACTAAAGAGATAACAAGCAGGACCATACCCATTTGACAAGAGGGAAATCACAACTACAAGGATGTAAAATGTCTTGATCAAGGCCACAGAGAAAATGGTAGTGTCTCTAATAGATTCCTTGCCTTTGCCTTAGTGCCTTTTACTAAGTAGACATTATGTGTTGTTCCCTGAGATATAGATATGATCGAGTCAAGCTCCTTCCCTAAGAAGCTTATCCTTCTTGACATTCAAGTCTGTTGCAAAAGTGCCAGGAACACAGAGCTGGGGGAAATCATTGTATGAAACACACATAGTGAGGTTGTAAGAAGAAAAATGATGTGTGTGTGTGTGTGTGTGTGTGTGTGTGTGTGTGTGTGTGTGTGTGTGATTTTCAGAAATGTATATTACATTTCACACAGTAAGTATATAATGAAATAATGTGTCAATACTACAAGCAAATATTAAAATCTTCACCTTCAAGGAATTCAAACTTGAGTTAGTTACAACAATTTTTTCAAATGATATTTTACTAAAAGGAGATTGTATTGATTATATTACATTAATGTTTTTGTTACAGACAGGAGCCCAAAAGGCAGCAATAGGATGAAAAGAGCTTAAGTCACATCTGATCCCTGCCAAAAGCTTCCTGAATGATCCTGGTGGAGTCGATTGCCCACTTGCCTACTCCAAGTCTGTTTCCCCATTTGTAACATGAAGGACTTGGTTTGGACAGTCCAGATTTATTTTTTAACTACCTATGTTATTAATCTCTAATTTATCTGCTCCGCTGTGTCAGAAGCCTGCCATGGGAGAAGCATGTATGAGAGTTTTAGAGAACATATAGTGCTGTATACATTTAAAGTTCCTCACTTCTGGCCCCACAATCATGGCTATAATATTGCTAATATGAGCTGTTAGGCCTGTGCTTCATAACAAGCCATGTAAGTTCTGCTCAGAGCTGAAGAGATAAAGGGGAACCCACACCCTTTTTCTTTTTACTGAGATATCAAAAATATAATCAATGCAATTTTGAAAGTATTTACAAAATCTTGTGATTAAGAGTAGTGTTTGAATAACTCAGTATTTTAAGATAGAAGTAGAACAGATTCACAAAATTGACTTAAGCTTTTCTTTTCATAAAGATTTAGAATTAAATGACTCTCACAGCCTCTAACAACCTTTGGAAGGGTGGGACTACCTATCCTTTTTACTTTCTAGTGAGTTTACTTCCCAAAAGTGATGTGATACATTTTGACATTGGGCACCCTTACACATCAACACAGCTTATGGATGCAGAGACCTTAGGATCTGAAAGCCTGCAAACACTGAATCCACATGTCCCATTTATATGAAAGAGATCTTCACATTGGACAGGAATATTTGTTAATGGGCTCCTTTCCTCCTGAGAGAAAGCAATGTCTGCTGATGGACAGAAGACGCTGCATTGCCAGAAAAATAATGACTTAGGCTCTGTATTCATGGGCTCTGACAATTCTCCAAAGGGAAAGAGACAAGGGCTTTGGGATACTCAGGAGTGGTGGCCCAAGGATTCAACTTAGAAGCACAGCAGCCAAATCATTGTTCATCCCTCAGTCTGTTATCAGTTTCTAACTGGTCTGTGGGAAGCTACCTGTCCCTGATAGGAGAGAGAGATGCAGAAGCACTAGCATATTATCTATAGCCCTCTTAGAGCCATTCACAAGAAATGAATGCAAAGAGCTAGAGCAGCTTTGTGAGGGGTCCACAAAGGGCAAGGGCCAGGGAGTCACTGAGGTGACAATTCAAGAGATGGTTGTGGTCTGTCCAGGCGTCCATTCCCAATGTGGTATCCCAGAATACAGCCCCACTGTAGAAACATGAATGCATGTGTCCCAGTGAATCTTCTTCTAGAAGTCAAGGCTTTGGGAAGATCATGACTATAGGAGAGAACATCTCACTCAGTGTTCATGAATTTGGATGTTCCACATGAGGTTCCTCAGAGAGAGAAGCAGGATACATGAGAAAAGGTTCTAGCCTCTTTCTTCTCTGGCCATTCTCAGAATAGATATTGCATTTTCCAGAACAAGTGAACTTTATATTAAAGATGTTTATGCAAATATACTATTAGAAGTGGTCTCAAGGGCCTTTATGACCCCATCGTAAGTCAAATTAGCATACGGAGACCACTCAGGAAACAAGATCCTTCCAGAAAGAGGGAAAGTGCTATTCATATAGTGTATTTTGGCTTCAGCAAAGCAATAATCATATAAATGTCTTGCAGAATAGGACAGAAATGTGGAAAGTGCATTAGTATGTACCGTTCTAGAAGAAGCTGACAAAAATTTCTAAATAAGCAAATTCAACCTAGAAGGAAAATCTCTACAGGTGTACCACAAGACTCTTTAATTGGTAGTGCTTCTTTGTGTGATATACAATTTCCTCCAAGGGTGACATGTCATTGTCATCATCAAGCAGAATTATTGAGGTGAACTAGAGAGAACCCTGGCCCTTGGGCATTACAAGGAAGTAAGCAGAACAATACAGCCATCAGCTAGGCCTATAGTAATGGTATGGCATTATTAACATTTTTTGAAAAGATCAGGAAGAGTCATCTGAGATCCAGTTTACCCATTATTTTTGCCCCAGCTGCATGTAATCTTGTGTTTGTGCAAGGGGGGAGGATGCTAGAATATATCTCTTCAGTGGTGCAGATGACCATGAGTAGGCCATGATAAAGGTGGGATTGTTTAATGATGCAGCTACCTTTAAGTGGTCAATGTTCCTATAAGTAACCCCTGTAAACTCATTACTTCACCAGTCTGGACTAGGATGGAATCCTTCTTTGTTCTGTTGGTAATTCTCTCAATAAGTAAATAATGGTATCTTTGTCTCCCAGGGGAAAGTCACACAACATCCAGTTCACTAGTTTCCTAATAACAATAGTCAAATAATAACATCATGTTTTAAAGAGTGTTCTTTAAAAAGTCTTATATCATTAAATTAATCATTTAAAATATCATGTAGAACGTCAACATATCAGGACAAGAGTAATCAGATGTGGAGTGATCTTGAAACATTGGCTTGAAGCCCAAAGGATGGTTTTTTATTAGGAGTGAATGAAACAAGTGTAAAAGACTACCTAATTTTGGCATAATTCATGGCATAGTCCCATAAAGATTTTAGTTGATCACCTAATTTCAATTGGTAATGTTTTTGGAGTTGAAAGAACCTAAACTATCTTAGGTAGAATTGATTACAACCCCCATAATATGAAAGTAATAATTCTGCTGGATATTGCATGAAAACACAACCATTGGAAATGGGGGCATTAGCCCAGATCTGCCATTTCAGCAGGAGCATAGGAATACTACAGAAAGGAAGAGTTAGAAGCTGTCATAATAATGTTGGCATACAAGGGAAAGCTGTCAGAGGAAGAGATTTCGGATCTGCTTTGTAGACCAGCCCTAGAGAGGAGACTAGGAGACAGAAACTGGTCAAGCAGTTTTAGGCAGGGACTCCAAAAGTGGGTAGTTCTAAGTCTTACCTTGGCCCCAAACTAGAAATATCCTTGGTTCTTTCTTGGCGAGGCCAATAATATCAGAAAGTACCATGAATTCCTAATCTGGTTTATGATATCTTTCTAATCTGATTTCCTGATATCTTTCTTCTTCTTTTACACAACCTAAATGAGTAACCTTACCTTGAAACTATGCAGGAGACTTGATTGAAATTGAGTATCACCTGGACCCCAAATAGGTGGATTGATGGGACTGACTAGCTCATATCCCTGTATCTCACACCAGTTATGATTTAAGTCCCATAAAAATACCCTAGACTAGCAGCTTGGCGGTTTTGCTACACCAGCCTCTCCCTTCTTTTTTTCCTTTCGAGCTCACATCTGTAATTCTACAATAAAACTCCTTTCTAAACTCATCCTCCTATTGCCCTTTAATTTCCTTTTTAAGTTCAAAAGACAGAGATCCCAGAATCCACTGACTTGGGGTGGCTCTGGTGGCCATTGTTTTTTGTCAGACACTTTAGCTCTCCAAGCTATACACATACCTGAGGTGGGAAATTTTCTGTCACATTCAAGGACTCCCTGACCTTCTGTTTCACTATGAGTAAAAGTAATTAGTGGAAAAATTTTGGTCCAAACTAAGAGAGAGATTCCAATCATGGGAGCCCTCCAGTCGTTGAATTGTCTATCTTATGAAGCAGTGAATGAATTCTCTATCATTAAAGATGGGATGTTCACTACCTAGAATAATAGAAAGGAGATTTCTAGAAAGGTGCAGAGGAACAAGCTGTACATTATTTATCTTTGTATAGTAAACAATATGTAAAAGAAGACAGATATCTGAATGTGGATTTGTCTCTGTCTCCCCCTCTCCAATGTTCCAATGTGTGTGTGTGTGTGTGTGTGTGTGTGTGTGTGTGTGTATGTGTGTGTGTGTGTGTGTGTGTGTGTGTGTGCCCATGATATAAACATAGACAACTAAATTGGCCAAAGGAATTCATCATTTTTCCAGAATCAGAGTTGGGGAGGCTGTAAGAGGAGAGCCTGCTGTCTCACAGTGAGGCAGCTCACGTCTTAATTTGGATGCCTGCTCAATCTTGAAAAGTCTAACAACAGTGGAAGCACACACTTCTCTGGGTTTGATCACTGGCTATTCCTGCCGAGTCTCTCTAGTGGTCAAAACACTATCCCACACTTGACTGAATGAACAGTCTTTTGTTTGTAATGCTCTTAAAACAACCTCCAGAGATTGAAGCCCTGATTTCTGTGCTTGCTGGCAACAAGGAAGTAGAAAATCAACTGTTACATTAAATACAACTTCCAAATGATGACATAACAACAGCCCAATACCAAATGCAATGCACCACACAAAAGAAGACTAATTCTTTTAAAAATGAAAACAAATTTGTGCTTTCACTGATTTGTTACTCAACTTCTGGCAATAACTTCTTCAAATAAGTTGGCTTTATTCAAACTCTTCAGGGCTAGAAACTGTTTCGGGAAACATGGAAAAACTATCCCTTGGGCAATAGAACCGTGTATAGAAAACGTGTGGCTCACACACATTACTTTCATCCTAAAAGCCCCCAAACCAAGTTTCTACAGGAAAAAGCCTTGTTCTAAGTTACAAATGGTGTAAAACAAAAAGTTATATGATCATCAGTGGCACAGAATTCCATTGTGTGCTCAATCAGACCATACTTTTGCCTGATACAATCAGTTCCACAATGAATGTAATGAGAACTTTAATGACAAGGAGTAAAGCTAGTCTGTGCAAATTTTTGTTTGTTTTTGTTTTTTACTTGTTTTTCAAGGAAGGGTTTGTCTGTGTAGTCCTGGATGTCCTGGAACTCCTTCTATAGACTAGGCAGGCCTCAAACTCCGAGATCTTCCTGCCTCTGCCTCTCGAGTTCTGGGATTGAAGGTACATACCACCACATCTGGCTATGTCTGTGCAAATATTTTTGGGTCAGTACTTTTCACACATTCTGTCCTCATCCACTTCAAAGAAACCTCCACATAGGCAATAGTAAAAGAGAAGAAAGCTACATAGTGACACACTGAGCAGCATTTAACCATTCTCATTCACTGCTGCAACCTGAGGAGGCCAAAGTCTATGCAGCAAACATGTTTGATATTCCTAACAGATGCTGGCCTTGTAAACTTCAATCCTTATCAGAAACCCTGGATAAATTAGGTTGAACTAGTCAGAGCAGAAGACTATCCACGTCACTGGGAAATGCAGTTAGACTGTACAATGTTAATTGTTTAGTGCCTGTGATAAAGGTAAAGTTAACACAAGCTGGAAATATAAGAACTGGTCATTATGAAACTAGGTTTACAAAGATCAGGATCAAATAAAAGCCTAGTTACAGTTTCTGTTCAGTGGTCAGTTCAAACATCTGAGGATTCTGAGATTCTTGGTGGTCAGTTCTTCCATTGATAACCCTTGAACCTGTCTTCTTCATTCTTAAGTAAAGGTTGACATCAGAGTATTACCACTCTTTTTTATACCACTATCATGTATCTAGTTATTCTGCTTCAAATTCTTTTTGTCATAAACTATATTCAATGATTATCACTTAAAATACAATGACTCAAGCTACTTCCTGAGTCTTTCATAATGTTGTAGCCATACTTCTTTTTCTTTGCAGTCATTTACTAGGTGGGATGATGTGCTATATCCTCCTAGAATGAATGGCTTTTTTACAGTTGCCCTCCAGTTGAAACTTTACGTGCAGTTCAGGCAAATCAACAGAAGAAATACCATACCTTTCTTGGCTTTTCCCCAAGCAGTGGTGCACTTAATGATCTACATTTAATCTTATTTGTTCAAATATCACCTTTTTTGTGTATACTTTCTGCAATGTATCTAAGAGTTAACAAGATGGAGCAGGCCTAGGCACAGGGTCTAGCTGTTCTAGCAGCAGGTAGAATATTAGTGATCAGAATATATGTAAGATAATGAAAATTGGTAGTTATCATTCAAAGTAGAACAAAAACAAACCTGTCAGTCTTTTTTTCCCTGCGAGGGCAACATGAAATTTATTATCATGTTCTAAAAATTACCAAAGGGATTTGTTACCGTCCTATTGCTAGAGAGTTGCACAGTATGCAGGTAGCAACAGAGCTGTCCTTTAGAAAGCCAAGTTGGACTGTAGGTGGATGGCACGAGTGAATAGCAAGTGTAGGCCAAGCGGAGACTAAGGATACATTTCCTACAATCCAGAGTCCAAGGCTTTCATGGGTGTTACCATTCCATCCCTAAGGGCTGCTGCAGCTTTGCAAACATGGTAACTTTCTCATAGTTTACACTCATCACATCAGGAAAAAATGCTAATGAAGTGTTCATGACAACTGCTTTTAGAAGAAACAAAGGTTAACTTGCTTGGGGGGAAAAGAAGTAGTATCTATATTCATGGTAAGAGGCCTCCAGCAAATAATGTGGCTGTAATTTTGCTCTCTCATTATTTCTTGTCTCAATAAAAAGAAAGTACCAACTACAAATACAGATGAAACTCTGTCCATCATGATTTACACGGAATTGTCTTTCCTCTGAAACAATTGTTTCAGTCTTAGAATCACAGTGCCAAGTGTACAAAGAAAACTGGTTTGCTTTATTCACATGAAATAAGTTACCCTCTATCAGAAGTTGTCAGTCTGCTGAACACTCAGCCTCCACCAATTACAGACACCCGTCAGTAAAAATAACCAACAGGCATCAGACTCTTCACAGTGGCCTGGAAAAACATCAAACCACTGCTAAGCCCCATGTAAAACTGATTCATGAAGCACCCTTGATTAATCCAAGTTCCTAACAGGCTGAGGAATCCTGAATGCCTGGGTAGTCCCTTTTCTTTTCAGATTATCTTTACCCTAAACTCATTTGAAATCACAGGGAATAACTAGCATTTGTATCTCACATTAAGAGTGGCAAAGTAGTGGTGCAAGTGAGAGCCATATCTTTTTGTGAAAGGATATTTGATTGAGTGAGAAAAAAAGATTCTGAACACCCCAGGGGCCAACAGCATGTACAGAAAACTTGGTTCCGTATGTATATTATAAAGTTTCCATCCTGTTTCAAATCCAGGAAAGCAAATTCCTTCTTCTATGGTGAAAACAGATACTTGTGATACTGTCTAAACAAGAAGTAGCTAGATACTGTGCTACTTCTGGAAATGGTAGTTGTGGAGACACAATATATCAAATGTTTGTTAAACATAATAATTAATGCCAGTTTGTTTCATCAGTCATGTTTTAAGGAATTATTTCTTTCCTTCTTTCCTTCCTTCCTTCCTTCCTTCCTTCCTTCCTTCCTTCTTTTCTTCCTTCCTTTTTTTCTACTTTTTTTGTCCTTTATTCCTAGGGCTAGAAACCAACTACTTACATACACTAGGCAAGTAATACTACTCTACCAATGACAGAAAATCTCAAACCACTGAGTCTTATTTTTTTTTAATGGAAAAGGTGACAAGTGCATATAGGGCTTATTATAAAAGCATTTTTATTAATAATTTCTGATTGACATCCCTGAGAGTACCTGAATCTGGCAAGGCATTTAGTTACACCAAAGAAGGGGTGCATTCTATCTGACTCTTCCTGTTGCCACCAGAACTTCTTAATAACCCTATGAGAATTCATCATCCATGAATATCTCTAAATCCTCTGTAAATCTCTGTTTTCAGACTATGACAACTCTGGAGTTTACTAACCAGATCAATATGTTTACTCCCAACCATAAATTTATTAAAACCCCAAATAGAAGATTCAAAATGAACAATATCAAACCCCTCTCTGAGAATGTTCTAGCAGGTAAATGCAATACTGGGCTGGGGGTAAATAGTTCATGGAGGGATCTCCCCTTACACATAAACCTTTCTTAAGCCCAGGATTCAGGTTGTTTTTTGTAATCACTTTGGAACTCTTGTTGAAAAGCCAATTGTCAGCCAGTGTTTTAATACTGGCCTATAGCTACATCTTTCCTGCCCCTACTGCAACACCCTTGCCAGTGGCTCTTGTTTATCCAGTCTCTTCTGCTTTCCTGAAGGAAAGTCATTATAACAAAAACAAAAACAAAAACAAAAACAAAAACACTTGGTAAGGAATTTGCAAGCAACCCACATCTATTATGCAGATGACAAAAACCAACACAGCTAGGCTCTGGGTTAATTCAATAAATATGACAAATTGAAAAGCTGCAAAGTGCCTTATGGAACTTGGTGTGGTCTGAAAATAAAACACATGCACTATATATAAGATATACAGGTTTAGTGCAGAGGCAACTAAGTTCTTACAGTGCTTGCCATGCAATCATAGGAATCTGAATTTGGATCTTCAATGCCTACATAAAAAGGCCATGCATGGTAATACCCTACCCTCCTTAACCCTATAACCCCAGTGCTGAGGAGGCAGACAGGAAAATCCTTGGGGCTTTCTGGCCAGTCTAGTTAAATAAGTGATATCTAGGTTCAGTGAGAAACACTGAACCAATAAAACAAAGCCGAGATCAACTGAGAAAGACACTCCATGTCAAGCTCTGGTGTCCACATGTGTGTGCATAGAGATGCATGCATGTGTACTTGCATATACATGTTTGCATACACATGGATATATATATATATATATATATATATATATACATGATAAACATATTCATGGTGCTTATATATTTGATAATTAAGAAGTCATAAGGGCAATTTAAACTCCTCAGCTAAATCAAACTGAGAATCCATAAAGGGTTGAAATACGAAATTCAAAGGAATATCTTGAAAATTTAGAGTTTCAGAACAGCAATAAGAAAAGTAAGCATAGCAATCCAGTAAAAGCATGCACATGTACAGGGGCTAGTATTTACTGAACAATTCATTTATATTACTGTTTTAAATCTAGTCATGAATGTGGTAGGGTAGTTGTTTATTTTTTCCTCTGATTGATCAGATTATTTATTGTAGAAGACAAAGATGTGCAGCTCTAGAACTTCTACAAAGGAATGTTCAGCCCTAAATGGGCATCTACAGCACACCCTTCTTCCCAAGACTCAGGGACTATCACAGAAGAGGGACAGAAAGATTATAAAAGCCAGAGGCCAGGAAGGACTGTTGTGAAACAGTATCTTGTAGCATGAATCTTAAAGAGTCTTTATTAATAAAACAAACCTGGAGCCAAGTATTGGGGTGAACACTGGAAGATCAGAGAGACAGAACAAGCCATAGCTAACCTCACCTGGCCAACTTCTCAGCTGATCTTGTTTCCTTAGACTGGAAGCCTCTGTGTCCTCATATCCAAATGGCTCTCAGCTGAACTGTGCTGCTCAAAACCTAAAAGCTTAACCAGCCAAAATGCTGCTAGTTTCTGGTCCTCACGCCTTATATATCTTTCCTTTCTACCATCACTCCCTGGGATTAAAGGCTCGCTTTCTGGGATTAAAGGCGTGAGTCACCATGCTTGGCTGTATCCTTGAACAGATGGATTTCTGCCTCTGGAATGCTAGGATTAAAGCCATGTGCTACCACTGCCTATCCTCATGTTTAATATTGTGGCTGTTCTATCTCTGACCCCAGATAAGTTTATTAGGGTGCACAATATTTTGGGGAACACGATACCACCACAGTATCTTCTTGACATGACAAGAAAGTTGCATTCATGACTTCAAAGACATAAGAAAAATGGTCTCTAAATGTCTTGTGATGACAACCAATATTCCAGCTAGATTCTTTGCAGATAAAAATAGTCTAATTCTAAAATTCATATGAAAAGGAAAAGAAGCCCAACTAGTTAAACCCTTTTAAGTAAAGATGATGATTCACACTACTTTATTTTAAGACTTACTCTAAAGCTATCCATATCAAGGAATTATGGTACTGACAAAGAGTGTGGGAGATGGACTAATGGGAAAATGTGTACTTGCATATAAGAAAAATGCTTATTTAACTTTTTTAAAAATGCAAAAGCAATTCAATAAAAGAAGATAAAAATGTTTGAAGAAATAGTTCTAAAACAAAATAAAATTAATCTCACTATACCTTATACCACATACTAAAGTTGATCCAAATGGATCAGTGACCTAAATACAATTCTTATATGAAAAAAAACTATGGTGAATAAATGTTACAACTTTGGGTTTGATGAAAAAAATTAGGCTTTGCTTTGAAATCATAGCCCATAAAACAAAAACGAAAGATATAACAGACTTCATCAAATAAAAAAAACATGGTCTTAAAAGAAAGCATCAAGAAAAATATAAACATATGATACAGTCTTGGGAAAAATATTTGCAAATTACATATCTGACAAAAATATCATACATCCAGAATATAACAAAAACTCAAGATCTAATCAAAAGTAAAAAAATAATTTTAATGGGCAGATGATTTGAGCAGACATATCAAAAAAACACAAATGGAAAATAAGCTTATAAAAAGATTTTCAACACCATTTGTCATTTAAGAAATGTAATTTATGACCACAATGACAAATCACTGCACACATATTACAGAAGATTAAGCAAAAATATAAATAAGTCAATTGTTTGTAATGGTGGTAAGGAACTGGACGATTGACTCATGTACTGCTGTTGTAAATACAGAATAGTACAGACATTTTGTGAAACAACTCTCTCATTCTGCCTTTGTGTGTGTGTGTGTGTGTGTGTATGACACACATCACCAATTACACTTTTTTGTCTAATCTAGGTATCATCATATAATTAACCCTGCTGTGAAACTGCATTTTGTTAGGTATGGTCCATCTAGTAAACTATTTTTCTGATTCTGTCCCGTGGGATTCTTAGCTGTCTTTCTTAGTTTCTCTATTGTCCATTGTCCACTGAGTCAGGGGCTAAGTCCCCAAGAGTCACATAAAACCAAATCCTTCAATCCCATATCCTTATACAGATTGTATATATATTGTATACACATGATATTTTTTACTGTTAAGCTAAATCATAAACTGTAGCATCATAAGGTATAAATGGAGTCTCTTGAACATTTCATCTTATACTTAGTTGTTTTTTTTAAAAAATTAATTTACTTATTTTACATCTCTAACACAGTTTCCCCTCCCACCTCTCCTTCCAGTATCTCACTTCTACCTCCTCTCTGCCCCCTCAATCCTTTCCTTCTTCATTTCTATTGAGCAAAGGGAAGGACTCCCACAAGTATCAGCAAAACATGGCATATCAAGTTGCAGTAAGACTAAGCACCTCCCTTTGTGTTAAGGCTGGATAAGGCAACCCAATATAAGCAGTAGGATCCCAAAAGCCAGCAAAAGAGTCAAAGACAGCCCCTGCTCCAACTGTTAGGAGTCCCACAAGAAGATCAAGCTTCACAACTGTCACATATGTGTAGAAGGCCTAGGTCTGTCCCATGCAGGCTCCCTGGTTGTTGGTGCAGTCTTTGTGAGATCCTATGAGCCCATGTTAGTTGACTCTGTGGATTTTCTTGCAGTGCCCCTCTGGCTGCTACAATCCTTCCTCCCTCTCTTCATCAGGGTTCCCTGAGCTTGGCCAAATGTTTGGCTATGGGTCTCGGCATCTGCACTGGATGAAGCCTCTTTAACCAGAATTGGACCAAGTACTAACCTATGAGTAGAGCAGCACATTGTTAGATATCATTACATTGACATTGGGAAGGGGAAATAGAAGAGATTTCATGGGACTGGGGGTGGGTAGGAATGGAAATATGAGGGATCAAGTTGGGGAGAGATGGAGGAGGAGAGTACTGAAAGAGACAACTAGAAAGGCTGTGTTTCTCAGGGTGAGGTAGAAACTTGGTGAAAGGGAAACTCCAAGGAATCTACAAGAATGACCTTAGCTAAGACTCTAAGCAATAGGGGCTATGTAGCCTGAACTGGCCATTTCTTGTGACCAGACAAGACTTCCAGTGGAGGGATTGGGACACCAAACCAGACAACATTCAATCTACAGTTGGTCTTGCCTACTGGATATGCTGGGATAAGGGTGGTGCAGAGATTGTGGGAGTGACCAACCAATGACTGGTCGAGCTTCAGACCCATACCACAAGAGTGATCTCATACCTGATACTGCCTAGAGTGCCAGGACCCAGAGGCTGGATGGCCCAGAGACTTGGGATAAGACCAAATACTTGTTTGTTTTATATTTAACATATGTAAATAATTTATAAGTATCTACTCCAGGTATTTATTTTACAAAAAGGAACGTTGCCTAATTGTGCTGTTTATAAATGAAATTTTCTCATCTGGGCTGACAATGCTCCCTCCAGGATCCAAAGACCTTGTAATCAAAACCCCAGCAGCAAACATGGAATCACTGTTTTGAATTGTTGGTCAGGGCTCTCCAATAGACTCCCCAAATAGTACAGGCTACTGCTGTTGACCTTGGTGTCACCTGTCCTCCCAAAGGTGAAAGATAAGATTCTACTGCTGAAGATGCCATGAATTTCAGACACAGTATCCAGAGGCCTCTGAACTGGAACTGACCTGATAAGCCTCCTCCTTGAGGACTTGCTTTCATAGTATCAGAAGAAAGGAAGCAATCAACAGTCCTACCCAGCTATTATGCCTATGAACCACAAAAATGACCATCATGGCATGATAACCCTATGCGTGTAGCAGTGGTATGCATACATTAGCAATAACCAGCAGTTCTTTAATTGGGCTTAAGACACACTAAAGAAGAGAAAAATCATGCTCGGCAGGCACTGGAAATCTAGCCAGCTACTCAGGGCTAGTGAAGTAATGAGTCTTGAAGCTACAACTGTCACTTTACTAAACTAGCATAATCCTTAACTATATGCTAAATATTTGTCCTTGTCCACACAGATAAATATAGTTCTCACTCCTCCTCAAGGAAACTTCTCTCTGCAACAGACAGAGACCATTCCAGAAAACAACCAATCAATATGCAGAGTTTTGGAGCCCAGTCCCAATAGATACATCTACAAAACACTCCCACATCTAAGGCACAGGGATAATTGCAGAAGAGAGGGCAGAAAAACTCTAAGAGCCAGGATTGTGAAGTTTGGTGTGGGATTGTGTCTCCTAGGAATGTCAGAAGCTACATACATAAAGTCTCACCAATATGACATCCTAAACATGAGCTGAACAAGAATAACAAAAGTGGGCAGGGGAAAGCTCACAAGGCCTCAACTTTACACAAAGAACTACAGGAAACGAAGGAATGCTAAGAGTGGGAGAAATAGCCTTATTGAGGGATGAACACACTGATTGGTTACCAAATACCAAATGGTCAGCTCTGAAAACACACATACATTATATAGACTGCCAGGTTGTATTTATGTATTTAAGAATACATGTATATATACACATATATGGAATAACAATTAACAAAAAAGAGGCATGATTTGAAAGAGAACAAGTAGGAGTACATGTGAGGACTTCAAGAGGAAGAGAAGAAGAAAATTGTTTAATTATATTACAATCTTAAAAATAAGAAAATTTTTTAAAATTGTGTTATTTATAATAGTATTTCGGATTAATTTTCATGGATTTTCAAAATAACTATATATATATATATTTATCCAAACATAATATATATATATATATACATATAACTACACATACATGTGTATGTAGTTTACAAATAACCATTTAACATACCTTCTCCTACTTAAATTTCTTTTTTTCCTTTACTATATTTGTTTTAGCCAACCTCTAGGACAAAATTAAACAGTAGTGGTGTAAATAACACTTAGTCTCTTATTGACTATAATTGGAAATTTAGTTTCCTCATAAAAAATGTGATATTAGCTTTAGGGTTGACACAGGTACTTTGTGGCATTTTAAGGATGTTTCCATTTATTTTATTTTATCAAGAATGTGTATTGAACTTTCTCAAGTATCTTAATTATCCTATGAAGATCATGCATTTTTCTCTTACATTCCATTTATAAAAGGCAATATGATACATATTCCTAAATATTAGAGAGACTTTTGAAAACCTAAACTAAAATCCACTTGACATGATCTATGTCCTTTAAAGTGTTGCCTGATTTTCTATGTCAATATTCCTTTACAAGTTTTTGGATCAATATTCATAAATGATATTTCATTTTTCAACTTTGCTTTTATATGATATTTTGTCATATTTATGCTTGGCTGGCTTTTCTAAAAATATTTGCCAAATAATGTCTCTTGTTTTATGTTTAAAATAGTTAAATTGCACTATTCTTGTAAATAGTTCGCTTGAATCAGCTCAAGAAATCCCACCTGAGACTCATGCTTTTTAAGAGATAAGGTATCTTCATTTTATAGATAGTGATAAGTCTATTTAGAATCTGTCTTAGGTGTGGTCATTATCACTCAAATATACTTTATTAGAAAAATATTTACTTAATCTACAGGTTCACTTTTATTTGTACTGTGAGTAAATTGCCACTTGTGATATGTTTACAATTGACATTTTTCTGTATTATTCCTTGCTTTATGTTTTTGAAATTTCCCTCACTTTTCTCAATTATATTAAGTAATACATAACCTATTTTTATTGCTGATTTGTTTCAGAAAATCAACTTCTTGAATGTTTTATTTATGATAATTTTCTGCTCCTAATTCTCTAATTTATATCTCTTGACTTGACCTTTTTACTTTTTACATTAAATTTATTAGTCTATCATTTCATACATGTATATAATGCATTATGATCACACTTACCCCTGACATTCTCTTATACACGTCCCACCCCCATCAATCTCCTCCCATTCTCACTACAAATCCTTTTCCTACATTTATGGTTTTGTTTTGTGACCCACTGAATTTAATTAGGACCGTTCTTATGAGCATGGATGTGAAAATATCCTTGGGAGAATGATGGAGAGAAATCCAGGTCTCCAGTTCTATAGTTACTGGTAAGCACACCATCTATTATCTATTAAAACAAAACAAAACAAACAAACACAAAAACAAAACTTTAAGCTCTGTTGTTGAGACAAAGAATCAAATGCAACTCAGACTGTTTTCAAAACCAGGGTCATTCTATTGAACTGAGATTATAGAATGTGTCTCCAAGTCTAGATCCTTTAAGTTCTTATATCACTGATTTGGGTGGATTTCTTTTTGTTTAACATAAAATTGCTTAGTGTTGTTGTTGTTTTAACAAATCCTTGCCATTATATTTGTTTCATTCCATTACTTTTCCTGGTATTTTTTTCCCATATAAGTGTGGATTTGTACGTAGATCTTATGGTGATTAAAGTTTTTCATCATGGCTAAAATTTCAGTGACAAGAATTCTAGGACCAGTGAGGGATTAGATGAATTCCAAGCAAGGATGAATACTCATCCAAATACATGAGTCTGTGAGACTGTGAGAGTGAGTGCCTTTTGTTTTTACTTCTCTTTTATGGACCACTGTTGTACCTGTAACATATTTCTAAAGTAGCATCTAAATCTTCCATTTACCTTACCGACAGAATGTTTTCTACATGCATGTATTATTAATAGAATTTCTCATTCAATTCTGCCTTCCCCAATTTTCAAACTGTGTGTCAAATTTGTTCAATGGGAGTTCCATTCTCTACCCTTTATACAATTATACCCATTACTCCAATATTTCTTTTAGTTTTTTTCTTTAAATCTTCAATATCGGTGCTGTTCTGGCCCAGACACATAACTAGGAGTCATCTCTTAACTTGCATCCTTTTGGCACTCGAAGAATCAACTGTGGCATAGTCTTGTGAATTTCTTTTGGTAAGATAAATTATGGAGTTTAGACTTATTTTTCAAATATTCTATAACTTATTTTGCTGAAATTTCATACATGATTATTGTATTTACATCATTTATATGCCACCTTCTGTCCCTCCTAATTGCTCTATGTCTCTTATACCCTCTCAAATTCATGACCTAGTCTTTAATTATTGTTGTTTAACATACATACATGCACACACACACACACACACACACACACACACACACACACACACTCTGCTATGACTCAGCTTGGTTGTGAGCTTGACAACACCTGGAATTAGCTAAAATCCAAGCAGCTGGGCATGCTTGTGAGGAATTTTCTTAATTGCATCATTGGAGGTGGGGCCACACCTTCTGGTGGCAGTCCACATTAAAGGACATGGAAGTAGGAAGCTTTTGCTTGATGCCTGCTTGATGCCTGCTTGTCTTCTTCACTTTCACTGGCAAGTTCATTTGTCCTGTTGCTAAGACATTTCTTCACTGGTATTATAAGATATCTCTTCATGATTCCAGCATAGACTGAAGACCACCAGCTCCCTATGAATACTCCAGGACTCCCCACCAGAATGAGACTGCTAATATATCCAGTCCTGTCAACTGAACAGTTACCATATTCTTGGCCTTTCTGTCAGTAGCCACTGTTGTACTACTCAGACCACAGCCTTTAAGCCACTCTAATAAATCCCATGTATTTCACTCTATCAGTTCTGTTCCTTTTGAGAATCCTGACTAACACACACACACACACACACATACACACACCCCCCACATTGAGTCTATTTAGTGTTGCTTATATGTATGAGTGTTTATGGCTGACCCCAGTGCCATGCATGGGAAAACTTTTTTTCAAATTTTTATTCAGGGTAAGGGTCCAAAACATTTCCAAAATAGTATAGGCTATAGCCATCTCCCTTGGCTGCCTTCTAGAACTTAAATGTACGACCTTATTGCTGAAGCAACCACACATTTCAGACTCAGGATACGGAGAAATCCAATTGGCACTAACCTGGAAGCCTCCATAATGCTTTTTATATATAAGAGAAAGACTGATCTTTCCTTTATTCTTTCACTTTTCATTTAAAAACTAGAAGATGCCTACCATATTAATTATGAAAAGATTGTCATTTTGAGCAAAAGTCAGAAGCTATTTCTTCTTTAAGATAAACCTAGAACTCTCTTTGTGAAATCAATGCATTGTTTCATTGCCCTTTTCTGTATAACCAAGATACAGAAAGCAGGTGTAAATTTTACACATGGCTTAAATTCACCTGCTTTCATCCAATTTAATGGAAAATAATGAATCACCATATTCACAAAAAGAAACAGGTTGACAGAAAACAGACTTATTTTTATAACTCACCTAAAATATATAGGGACTCATGTATCTACTCACCCATTTTTGAGGGACTACTCTTGCTCCCTCCCTGGATAGTTAAATGCTCGGTTGCTAAGTTACTGCTATTTGACATCATTTCTTTCCTGACATCTCCCCATGTGGGACAGGTTTTCATGATTCACTGAGCCAGTAACCTCGTTTCCCAATTACTCACTTTCCCAATGACGTCTGTAAAATATTTAAAATTCACCTCATATGGTAGCTTGCAACCTCCCAGATTCCACACGAAAATATTTAAACTGCTTGACAGGCTCTAAGTGCACGTTGGATGGCTTACCTTCATTATTCACATAATAGTTTTTGTAATTAAATTTAGCATCTTTTTTCTAGGTTGCTTTGTGCTTGAGAAAAGAGGAAATGATTACTGGGAAGAAAATAATGGGTAATATCTCTTATAGACTAATTTGGTCCTATGAATAGCTCACCTCACATGTGCATGGTTCTTATTAAGTCCATTAGTGATTTGAATTAGCTTCAGAAAAGTTAGTACTCCATATAATTTACTCAGTCAAGGGCATTTTCACCTGCTGACAAATTTACTTATTTTACAATGTCATTAGGTAAGACCTTGTCATCAGATTAGGTGAGGGTACAATTACTAGTTCGTTTATTTGATTCTATCAATGTTAACATTAATTATAGTCTAAATTATATTTAGCAATTGTTTTCATTCTTAGATGGACTTTTATATCAGTATTTCAAAGAAACTATAATTTCAAAAGCCCATACCAGAACGGGATAGATGCTTTTAGAAACATTCCAGTAGGATTAATATTTAAGACAGTTATATAGAAAATCTCCTACATGAGTTCAGTCTGAACACTATTTATACATTTGTTTGACAGGATATAAAATCAATTGCCTAATTATTGATTAAGCTTAAAAGAAATTTTGCTGAAAAGTGCTTGATTATTCTGTATAATTATGATAATATAATCAAATTTTCTTTTAGGCATAATTGTCTGACCAATTTTGTTCCCTGATCCATTTTATCTGATTCCTCATATGGACTTTTTCCATTAACCCTGTTAAAGGTTAAAAATAACAAGTACTGTATATGGATGTCCTGTAATTTTTTGTTAAGTTTGTTGCATGGTAAAACTGTGAATAAAAATATAAAAGTAATGAATAGAATTGCCATAATTTAGTATGCTGTAGAAACACAGATCAGCTGTAATCAAAAAGTGGTGCCCGTGTAGGTGTTTACCAACCCAGTCCATATGGCAGGGGAAATTATAATAAAGTACAATTTATCAAATACAGGTCCTAAATCCTAGATAGCAAATTCAGCATTTCTCATAAACAATGAATTACCCTTACAGATGTTTGCCTATGAAATTATCATCTACAGAAGGTACTTGGCTAGGAAACACAATCTGTTCATCATCAAATCTAAGAGACACATCCTATCTGCATTTTTGACTCCAGAAAGGTTTTAATTGATAGTTTGTTGACGTTTTATGTAAATTCTTGCTAGAAACAAATAAATCATATTGTTGCAGAACAAATCATCATTGAACATCCATCCTCAGATAGTAGCATTTAAAGCATGCTACTCTCATTGGCTTAATTATCCCCAAAATGATGACTCTATGATGCATAAAACCCCATAGAGCTCAGAAAATAAGCTGCTGGTGTTGCCCATATTACTACTTATAAGCTGTCTAGAAATCCCTGTATGATAGGTGAATTTTAACTGCAAAACGCCATCACTGGGGTAGAGCTATTGTTATATTTTATTTCTGTTTGCACTAGAGAGTAGCTTGAATCTAAAGAGCAAATAGTACACTGATAGAAGCAAGTACATAGCATAGGATGCACTACACAAATGGCTGCCTTTAAATTTCTGATTTGTAAAATTTATACGAAGTAATATTATTCTTGTAAAGTACCAAATAGACCTAAGTCTATATAGCTTGCTTTGTGGGATTAAGTCAGTTTTATGAAAATGTTTTGTAGGTGGGAGCATTCTAGTATGTTTGGAAAAATATGTTGGCATAATTTAATTTGTACAAATTAAGGAAATAACAGTAGATAAAGTACATAATTCACTGAAGACATTATACTTTTAACCATAAATTGAACTGGAGCCTATTAAATAAGGCTAGATTCAGGTAAAGCAAGAGGATGAGAAGTCAGGATGGTTGTCGAGACCTGGGGAGCTGTGACTTAGGGCAATGGCTTCCCTTCTCAAAATTTGACTCTTCTCAGTTAGGTGAAATATGATGAACAGTGAAACCTCTGAAGGTTTCCCTGAAGATTCAAAGAAATGTGTGGAAATGCTGTCTAGATATTACTATTATTACTTCTTTTATCACCGGTAGTATATTTGCTACTGCTGTCTTTATTATAAATGGGACTTGAAAATATTCAAGTTAAAACTTGCTCAAACTATGTTGAGCTATTAGTGCTCTTTTAAAATGCAAGAAATGTCAGAAGCAAACTTTTTGATAATTTTTAAGAGATTCTCAATGAAGACTGGTGGAGGGGCACTTGACAGCTAAGTACAGTGCCAAGATCACTAGATTTAGACAACAAGGAAGGCTATGCTTTCCTCTACTCCTGCCTCATGCAAGCCCTACACTTGATTACAGGTCATTTAACCTTGGGGACTTTGATTTACTGAAGTTATAAAGGACTACCTGATTTTCTCAATAAACATAATAAAGTCGAAGTGCTTTGAACTGTAGTCACCTGTCACAGGAAAGTAAGGTTACCTATAAGGTTCAGTGCTGTGGGATGTTCTGTATGGCAAATGTGTTGCTAATAAAACACTGATTGGCAGTGGCTAGGCAGGAAGTATAGGCGGGGCTAACAGAGAGAATTAAAAGAACAGGAAGGCAGAGGGAGTCACTGACTGCCAGCTGCCAGCCAGGACAAGCAGCATGTGAAGATGCCAGTAAGCCACGAGCCATGTGGCAAGGTATAGATTTATAGAAACGGACTAATTTAAGATATAAGGACAGTTAGCAAGAAGCCTGCCATGGCCATACAGTTTGTAAGCAATATAAGCCTCTGTGTTTACTTGGTTGGGTCTGAACGGCTGTGGGACTGGCAGGTGAAAGAGATTTATCCTGACCGTGGGCCAGGCAGGAAAACTTAAGCAACAGTTCAGCTAGCCTGTTGTAATGTGATTGTGGCTGCAAGGGAATGAGGACAAGAAGGAGCGTGCTAGGTAAGACAGGTAGCAGTGCAAAGAGAGAGGAATTGAAATGCTGGTCTGAAGGGAAGCTGAGTCCATTTTCAGAGAAATGGTGAGAGGGACTTTCAATAAAAATGATTTGGTTTGAACTTAAATAGTATTTTGAGAAATGGGGCCAAAATAAAATACATGAGGCAAAAGCATTTCTATTGACTGGGAGACCAAAGGGCTGGCCATGAGGTAGACAGATGATATCACACTTGACTAATATTAAAATCTGTCCTGGTGTTTTCATATATGGTGGGGAAAAGAGGATTAGAGAGGAAGAGAAGTTAGGAGAATGAAAAAAAAAACTAAAATATACATATACAAATAGCTTGCTCAGTGACTACTGTCACAAGACAAAACAACAGAACGTAAATGTGGAAAATGACTTGAAAGAGCCAGTGGTTGACAGGGGTGGGAGGGAAATAAGAGATTGTGGGGAATAAGAACAATGTATTAATGTAACAATCAGAATGTATTATATACAATATATATTAAATTGTCAAAGAACAATTTTAATTAATAAAGACTTCCTTCCCTTGAGGCTAGGCAGGGGTGTAGAAAGGGGACAATTATCCTTTGTGTTTCAGATAAAGACTAAAGGAAAGGAATGCCAAGAGAAATTGGGAGCCGGTTTTTTCTCCTCAGGGGACTAGATCCAGATCTTTTGGCTACACAGTCACTTTACCTAGGAGAGATGAGTCTGCTTTTAAATCAATTTAGTTTGAAAAGTACAGAAGGATTCAGGGGACAAATTGAAAAAAAGAAAAGTATCTCCTCTAAGAAGAAGGCAGATGGGGAGGAAAATAGAAAATAGACTTACTGTAGAACAACCTACAGATAACAAAGGTCCTGAGACCAGCAGCATGTATATGTGATTAAAACAAAACAAAATCCCACAGCATGCTCTGTTGTGACACTCTATGCGGTCTATAAAAATTTAAGAATTAGTCATAAAAATTGGGGAATAAACTTTGGAAAGTTAACTTACATTCCATGTATGAGGAATAAAACATTCTACTATTCCATAAGAGAAAGAATTCTTTTTATAACACTGCTGAAGAAAATGAACAAAATAGAGCTATATATTGATTGTCCCTTCCAAAAAAGAAAGCAAATCAAACAACCAAAACAAAAATCAAAACACCGACTTTCCGTAGATTCTCTTCCAAAAACAACAGAAAGACTTTTGTTACTTTTTCAAATGCTTCTATCTTTTACGAGCATATTAAAGCAGCCTGCCTTTCTTTCCATGGCTAAAGTGAAAATCCACTGTTTCCCTAACTGTTCAGACTCTGATAGGTGTTCCAGTTAATTTTCCCACTGCCACTGTGTGAAACACTTAAGCAGCAGGCTGCTCTGCCCTGAAGGAGAGAATTCAACTGTGACAAGTTAGGTAGTGACTCTTAGATGGATCTGGAATTCTGGGTATGAAGAAAATCACCTGACTAACAGAATTCATTTATGCTTGCCTGTGGTGGTATTGTGTTCCCCAAAACATTGTGTATGCTAATAAACTTATCTGGGGTCAGAGAACAGGACAGCCACAATATTAAACATGAGGATAGGCAGTGGTAGCACACGCCTTTAATCCTAGCATTCCAGAGACAGAAATCCCTCTGGATCTCTGTGAGTTCAAGGCCACATTGGAAACAGCCAGGCGTG
>CABHPQ010110514.1:0-29254 GCA_902168405.1 Peromyscus aztecus
ACACACACACACACACACACACACACACACACACACACACACACACGGAAAAAAAAGGAAATACAAGAAAAGCCTTGCTCAGCATTTATGCATGTGGGAGGGACTGGGTCCTGCCTCAAATGAATATACCAGACTTTGCTGACACCCCATGGGAGCCTTTACACTTTTACAGGAGAGAATGAGGCGTGGGTCATGGGGGGAGCAGGGGGGGTGGCAGAATCAGGGATGAGAGGGGGATCTGTGGTTGGTATTATGAAATGAATAAAAAAATCTTTAAGAAAAGCAAAGCCAGACAAAAAATATTCAAACCAGGAAAATGCTTGAGTGTTCAGTGTCACTTGCCTGCAGGGACAGGGACATAAAAATCCAAGTTCAAGTCAGAGATCAAACAGGAGCCAGATCTATTTGTGTCAGGAGACACTGACAGGTATAGTGAGTAGGACTGGAGACAAATTGGTTCTTGGTGAGCAACAGAAGACTGACTTCTGTGTGACTGAATTCATCTAACCACAGGACAAGGCAATGGGCTTTCCTCACATTTGCCAGCTATGATGACTGTGTTTATAAAACACTGCTTTCCGTATAAGTGGAAATGGGTCCAACTATGTATAATTCTGATACTGAGTAATGCCTGACTATTGCCTTGAGTATAAACCCAGCACAACAAAATATGTTCATCATGAATGTTAGCCCAAAAGAGAATTTGTTCTCTAAGTAAAAAATGATGATCTATTTTGAACATATGACATAGTCATGCTTATTCTTACCTCCTTTTTCTTTAATGACAAAATCCTAGCTGTTAGTGTACCCACTGGGCCTATATAGAGTGGGTTCATTTTCTTTGACCTACAGCAGCATTAACAGCAGCAGTAAACACAAGCATAAGAAGCAGCTGCAGCAGAGGAGCCTCTGGAGAGGAAGCAGAAGCATGAGGAACAGAAACAGCAGAAGTAGGAATAACAGCAACGGATGTGGAATTGGAAGCAGATTCAGAAGCAACAGTTTAAGCAGCTATGTGATCAGAGTTCTCTAGTGTGACTTCTGGATCCTGGAGTTGGTACTTACTCTCTTCTTGAGCCTATAAGAAATAGTCAGGATGTGTTATTTTTCATAAATAGAGAATGTTATATTTTCATTCATTTATTATATCACTTGTTAATGCCATGGTCTTGATTTTAATCCATAAGTATCTGTGTATTCATCTCAATGAACTTACAACTCCCACTTTACTAAACCACCATAAGTTCTAACTAATTCTAAATACTTATCCCCATACCCACAGATCAGTGTAATTTTCATGCCTCATCAAGGAAAGTCCTCTTTGCAATAGACAGAGACCATTACAATAATCAATCAAAATGCAAAGTTATGGAGCCCAGTCACAACTGATACACAATCTACAACACAACTCTAAGACTTGGAGATCTTTGGGGGGAGGGGTAGAGAGACTGTAAGAGACAGAAGAACAAGAAATTTGCTGTGAGGTAGTGTTTCCTAGGGGCACCAGAAAACTTAAACCCATGGAGTCTCACCAGCAGGGCTCCCTGAACATGACTTGAACAAAGATAACGCCAGTAGACATGCTAACACGAAAGAAAAAAAGCTCATGTGGCCTCAACCCTAGACAAACAAAAAAACTATAGGCAACTAACTAATAAATGCTGAGAGTGGAAGAAATAATCTTCCCCAGAAAAGAGCCTTGCCAATGTGTTATCTAATACCAAATGGCCAACTCTGAAATCTCTGTTGGTGAGACTCCATGGATTTAGGTTTTCTGGTGTCCCTGGGAGACACTACCTCTGAAACATTATACAGGCTAGGCAGGTTGTACTTATGTATTTGGGAATACACACACACACACACACACACACACACACACACACACACACCAACAATAAAAGAGTCATGAATTTGAAAGAGTCAGGGTAGAAGTAAAATTATGTATAATCTCAATTTATTTTAATTATTTTAAGAAATCAAAAAATGAGCCAGGGGTGGTGGGCATGCCTTTAATCCCAGCACTTGGAAGGTAGAGGCATCTCTGAATTAGAGAACAGTCAGGTCTACAGAGGGAGTTCCAGGATACCCAAAGCTACACAGAGAAGCTCTGTCTCAAAAAACCAAACAAATACCCAAGGAGTTGCAAGCAGTCAGAGTGAGAATTACAAACTAAAAAAATCTGCAGGGCATGCAAGGGAATAAGTGATGTGATGCAAACCCTTGGTGGGTGCAGCAGAAGGAAAGGTCTGGTTTTTGCTGTTTCCCTGGGTTTTGTTGTTTCCCTGCAGCTGCAGGACCTGCCTCTCTGCCCAAGCCACTTCCTCCAGGTTCCTCTGTGGCTCTCGTGAGCTGAGGGTAACATGCAGCACCTCTCTTTCACAGATGCTCTCAACTGCTGGGAAATAGTGGTGACAAAATGTATCATCTATAAGTTACCATAAGAAGCAAACATTGACGAACCCATTTCTAAATATGCATGAGGCTGCACTCTAAAAGCCAGGGGAAGAAGTCCACAGAACCACAGCCTTGGACTCAGAGGAAATGAAGCACCGGGGGTTCCACTCCCTACTTGACCCTCATCTAGGCCTACTGTCCCATTGACTCCAGAATTCCAAACTCAAGACAGTGTTTACTCCTGCTATGACCATCACAGAGACAAGGTAAACTTGTACTCAAAACCATTCAAACTGGCTAAGCGACTAGTGGGGACCCCACTGGTAGCTATGAACACTGCAGGCCAGAACAAATGTCCATCTTCCTTTCTTCTCTTCTACTCAAAATGGGGTCCCTGGACTACAGACCTTCTTAGAGATACAGTTTCCCAGGGCCCCTCCAGCCCCACAGAACCAGGGAGTTGCCATCTGTTTCTGCAAGCCCTTGACATCATTTGCTTACACACTTAAATCTGAGAACCACTGCTGAGTGGCACTCAGTGCTCCATGACATAAGTGACACAGCCTGTCACTCACTGATCCCTCTGGAATATCTCTGAATGTAACTGGCTTCTGTCAGGAAGAAGAGTCAACTTTTGCAGAGCATTGATTCAGAAATGCCACTGAAATCAAGCTTTTTGTTCCCCTATCTGCAAGCAGTAAGAAAATGGCATGATTTTGATCCCATGAAATAATGATCTATAGATCCAAAAGTTGTCCATCCCCTACTTCTATACTCTTGATACAGGTTTCACTGCTGCAGAAGGATAACTCATCTCACACCCCTGATGAGGCAAAGAGGACCATTTCCTGGGAAGAAAGGGTTGCCCAATGCCAAGTCCAGGGCATTCTTCAAGTGCAGATACTGATCTACCAAAGCACTGAGGACTCAAATGTGAATGAGGGCTGAGTTCTCCAGGCTGGAAGGAGAACATAGGCTGAGTCAGGGGCAGTTGGCACATACAGCAGAGGGACCTTAATTCCAGTGAGCAAGGTCAGCTGTGGATAGCCTTGGCATGGACCAGGTCTCATGACATCTTCTGAGAAGGAGCATCCATGACATACTTAAAAGCTGCCAGATTGTGAGGGCTTCCAGTGACAGTTGGGCAAGAGGTTTCAATGGGAAGCAGCACCTGGCCAACAGAGCAGTTTCCAAAGGAGGTGGTGAAATTGCCACCTCCGATTAAACCTGAACTATTACCAGCACAGCAGACAGTGCCCAAGGAAAAGGACACCCATCCATGGTGGTAGGAAGAAACGTATTTCCCTACCCATACACATGCAATAAGCAGACTAAAGAATCTTTTGCCAAGTTTACTGTACTAAGTAACTCTATGGAGAAAAAGACACCTTGGTTACTTGGGGCAACCTTGTAGGTTGTCTCTTCCTAGGTCAAGAGCACACATCTCAAAGGCTCAGGCTATGGTAATTACACATAGCAGGGACTCTCCAATTCAACCTCATGCAATGAGGTTTGGCCAGGCCGCTCATCTCTCCCAGGTAACTTTTCTACACTTCCTGGGTTGGAATGTGTGTTTTAAAACAGTTTCCTATGAGATGGAAACATCCCATCCCACAGGTAAACTTTTTGAACAGGAAAGTGAACAACTCAAAATTGCTCCATGAAGTCCCTGAAATTGACTAGATTGACTAAGCACCCCCCCTCCCAGACTAAGCAATAAAAGCTGAAGAGTCTCTATCAGGTGAGCCACCTTACAAAGACCACTCTGAGATGAGAAGAGCAGCCTGGAAGAAACAGAAAAGAGGTTTAGAGTGACCAACGGGAGTCACTCGTGAAGGAAACTCCAACCTGTTAAGTCACCTACAGGTCATGCAGTGCACTCCAGGTCCCCAACTTTTGTGAGCTGCCACCCATACTACAGTGGGCTTTGGTGATGCAGCTGTCTTGGAGTTACTTCTGCTCCTGTAAGTAACCCCTCAACCATATTCCTGTAAGTAACCCCAACAAAAGCTGGACTTTGGTCATATCTGTATGTCAGTCTGTCATGAGATCCCTTTCCAAGGTGAGTTTGTTTGTTGTATGTCCCCAGGAAAAGTTTTGTCACACAACAGGGTGGTAGCCATGTTTTGGTATCACCTCAGAATTAACTGACATAATACAGGGTAAGTACTCTGTACCACACTGGGCACAAAGGTACAACACAGTTGTGTCATGGAATTGAGCAAACTCCCTGCCATCTTCCAAGGTTCCCCAAATGCTCAGTCTTGGATGTTACCAAAGAGCCATCAAACATCTGCATATGTGTGTACACTTAAGAGGCCCATGGAAGGCTCATGCCCTACCTCCCCTAGTCCTCCTGTGGAGGATCAAGGTAGAAGATAGGGATCTACAGATCAGCTACCTAGTAAGGACAGTCGTGTGGACACTGATTGAGGACATGGTGCCTCAACTTCAGAGACTGGCTGAATTTCCCAGCAGTGACTGAGAAGCTCAGAAACAAGCATACTGCTGGGCTGAATGAGCGAGCATGAGGCAAGCACATGGATCCTGGCTCTGCTGCTGGCAAACTGAGTTACAGTGTGTGACTGCTAATAGAGGTTTTACCTTTAAAGAATGACCAGCTTTATTTAACAAGAGAGGCAGTTGGCTAGTGAGCTTCAATCCCTCCACCCCAGACAGTGTCTTTGATGAGTCAGAGGAGAGACTTACACGGGAGCTTGAGTAGAGGTGAGGTAGGTCCCAGGGTCACTTCTGAGCATGGGATGGTACATGCTACATCCCACAGAGGGCCATGCCCCTGCATGACACCCCAGAAATCTGCTGGGCTCAATGTGAAACTAATCATTAATGGTTCCTTACATCCCAGAGATTCAGGAGTCAAGAAGATTCTCAGAGTAAGAAATAAATACTAAAGAAAAGTTTTAAAAAAACAAGGTAAAATTTTTTCAACAAGGTTGAGGATGGAAGGCACATAGATCCCAAACCTACAGACAGTATCCCCAGCAAACTGTTTTGGGAATTTCAGTGGGCTCTTGCAACTAAAAAAATTCATCTTGTCCATCTTTAACAGAGACTTTCCAACGATGCTAAAATTGAATCACTGTGACATGACCAGCAACAAAGCATCCTCCTTTTTCCCAAGGTCATTCCTCACCCCAAGAGAAAAAATTCATGGAGGTGTGAGAAAAAAGTAAGGTTTTTAAACACACTATGACAGAGCCAAATGCTGGCATGCAATGTCAACACAGAAAGTATATCTTCTAAAGTCCTCCTAAGTTGAAAAGGGCTCCTGTTATAAACAATCCAAAGGCCTTGATAAGGGGACCACAGATGGGAGAAAGGTCTGACTAGAGAGCTTTGGAAATGACAGGTTTGGTTTTGTGAGGCAAGTGATTTTTTTAAAAATATTTACAATGATATGAATATCCTTTCCTGAAAGATTCACATTTTGCATTCTCTAGGGCTCACTCTTAGTTTCAAGAGATCTGGGTCTCCCTCTGAATGATGAGGTTTCACTTCAATTAATGTGGTGGTCCATCACCAGTCGTGGTTTCTCCAAGGCAATATCCTATCAGTGAATTTGGTTTCATTTAACCTTTTTTTCTTAAAATTTATTTTACTGTGTGTGCGTGTTGTGTGTGTGTGTGTGTGTGTGTGTGTGTGTGTGTGCGTGCGTGCGTGTGTGTGTGTGTGTGTGTGTGTGTGTGTGTGTGTGTGTCTATTTCTGTGTGTGCATATACCTGCAGAGGCCAAAAAAAGGTATCAGATCCCCTTGGGGCTGGAGTTACAGGCACATACCTGACGTGCATACTGAAAACTGAACTTAGATCCTACAGAAGAGCAGCAATGCTCTTAACTACTGATCTATTTCTCCAACCCCCCAGGAGTTACTGATCAGTGCAAAAACCACAGGCACCCCTGAAAGAGACCCTCGTCACAGGCTACTACCATCACTCTTGGTCAATTCTTAGAATTTGACAGTAAGACCCTGTTGCTGAAGACACCATATACTTGAGTCATAGGACATGGAAAAATCAAGCTGATATTGATCTTGGAGTTGCAAGCTCACTGGCTACCTTTCATAGTGGATGGTTCTATTTATGTTATTGAGGATGAAAAGTATTTGACAAATTTAGCAACTATGAATTCCACATGCTATAACAATGACTGGTCTAGCAAGATATATCCACTGGCACAGAGCAAGACATGCATTAGTGGCACAGATGCTATGGGAGTAACCAACTGCTTTCTGATTGGAAATAAATCCTGTACCTCAAGATATACTCTATGCCTAGTATGGTAAAAGGAGCAAAATCTCATGTCCAGCTGATTATAGGCCCTAGTGGAGAACCTAATACCATTATTCTGTTAAATGGACATAGTAAGAAACTGCCCCTAAATTAATCTTTATACCCATAGACTAGTGCAGCTCCCAACCCTCATCAGAGAAGCTTCTTTTTTTTATAATTTATTTAACTTTATTTAATGTGCATTGGTGTGAAGATGTCAGATGCCAGGGAACTGGAGTTACAGACAGTTGTATGCTGCCATGTGGGTGCTGGGAATTGAACCTGGGTCCTCTGGAAGAGCAACCAGTGCTCTTAACCACTGAGCCATCTCTCCAGTCCCCCAGAGAAGCTTCTTTCTGAAGTAGATGGAGATTAGTAGAGACCCACAGCAGATCAATATGTAGAGAATAAGAGACTGGGAGTGCTCAGTTCCAAATAGAACATCTGTATAACACTCCCTCCCTCCCGCAAGGCTCAGGAATCATTGTAGAGGAGGGGTCAGAAGGATTGTTGTGGATGTCTGCAGGGAATCAGTGTTTGCTAGATGTGACAGCATCACTGCACATGAACAAATGGCAGCTGTGACAGCACACAGAACATCAAGCCTGCCAAAATCCCAGCATGGCTGCAGAGGGCGTCATGAAGTCCCACCCCTAGCTTAGAGCTCCTGGTACCTAATGACTGCTGTGGAATGGAAGAATCAGTTTTCTTTAGGGATGTGGCCCCTAAAAAATCAATCCATTCTTCAGTGGTCAGTCCCACACCCATGTACATACACACCCATGTACATACAGCACTGAATGGACTCAATGTGCTTTTAAAGAGAGAGTAGGAAAGCATGTGAAGTTCTGGCGGGAAGTGGGAAGTGATTGGGAGTTAGAGTTGATCAAAATGTATTATATTCATGTGTGAGATTCTCAATAAAAAAATGTTCTTTTCTCACTCAAGCACATCATGCACAACTCGGCAACCCTCTCCAATGCCAAACAACAATGGAGCAATGTAAGACCTGCCCATATATTAACACTGACATGGAAAAAACCATTCCATTTTAACAAATGAATTGGGATTTAATTAGAAGAGGCAGGGTGAGGTCCTGAAAGAGTGGTGCTTTGAGAAGCCAGAAACTCAGGACCTAAATTATCCCTTAGTTCAGAAGTGCCTTTGAACAACTTCCCTCAAATGCTCAGAGGTCATCACCCTCCCATACTTCAACCTCCTCCTCTATAAGACAAGGACATTGTGAATACCAAAATATTTATTCTCAAGTTCTCTACACATGAGCAGTGTACAATGGTACATAATGGCAAGAAGAACAGAGGCAGAAATGAAAGCTTCTCCAGTCTCGCTGAATTCACTACAGTCATGAATACTATAGGCATTCCTAGTCCTAACAAAAATTATAGCACTATTAAAGTCTCCAGATGGATCCATCCATCAATTTAAGTTTTACTGAGAATGACAAAGGTTATAGCCAGAAAGGGGCTTGATAGCATCAATGATCAAGAAAGGATCACTGTGGAAAAACAATTTAAAAAATGAAAAAAAGAAATGCAACCACAGCCTCATGCTAGAAATTCAAAACCCCAGAATGAAGCTTTAAGATAGGAAATGAGTCACAACCAGCTGAGGCCTTCCTCTCCTTCAGAGCAAGGAGCTCCAGTCAGGTGCCTTCCAACTCAGACACCAGCTTTCATCAGACTCCTGTATATGCAACTAGAGAGCTGAGCAGAGTCATCTGAGAGAAACATGAGCACCTTTCAGCACTTCCCACAGGGACACAGACCTCTGCTCTCTGTCCCATCCTCGACATCTCCTCACCATCAACTGGGGGTGAACGGGGTGCCCCTCCTGAACACCATAAGACTCTACGTCCCACAGATGCCAAGGCTCCTCATGACATCAGAAGCATCTGATGTCACCACAAGCAGCCATGAACACTCAGGGGGGCCAGGTGCATTGAGAGCCAGTCCTCCTAAAGACAGAACTTGCTGGGACCCTCTCCTGGAATTATAATAGATCCTGTGGATAGTCAGTCAGTTCCCCAGCCTCCAGGGATGTGGTTCAAGTACATGAGGCTGCCAAATGCCAAGGGGATCAGCAACACAGCATTCACCTTCTCCACCCAAGAAGCCAAGTTTTAAAGCCAAACACTTCAGGGTTAGAAGGTCAGACTGCACAGGAGTCAAGCTTTCCTGGGGGCTTCAGCCTTATGTGGAAGAGACAGTGGGGGCAGTACCTACACCTGTTTTGAACATATTCCTCCTGGACTTGGAAGGCTCCCATGCTCCTCAACAGATGACTCACCAGCCTTTGGCAGGCACAGTATTACACTTGGACAAGCCACCTGAAGGCTTTTCGCTGTCTCTGACCTACAGCAACTCAAGAAGGCAGGTTGCTAATCCACTGGCTGGATTATGAGACCACATTACCACTTAGATACCCGCTGCTCACCCCAGGTAAGTGAAGGCAGACCAAGAGAAACAAAACATGGAAACAAGTTCAGTCACCTAGTACCAGAGTGGTCCAAAGAGAACACAAGCCAGGGCAAAGCCGGCAGCTCCATCCTCTCCTGCAGGGATACGGCCCTGTCTGACCCTGAGGGTCAGGAGAGTGCTCGGCACACACAAGTTTATAGGCAGCAGGATCATCCCATCCACTTTATCTACTTCTCTTGGGTGGCTCCCAAGTGGCAGGTGTATCAAAGTGCCCCCTTTAGCAAGAGAGTATAGAGGTGTCCTGCCTCCTTAGAAGGGTTATAATTTGACCAAGGACTTTGGTTTAAAATGCCCCACCCACGTTTGCACAAGGGCAGGCAGACCTGCACTGGGACATGATGCTGCCTGGGTCCCACTGGCTCTCTACATGCTCCAAATCCAAGTGTCTGTTCTGTATCTCAGAACTGGGAAAAAACGGCAGTCATGAAGCAATTGAACAGGCTGGTCAGCACAGCACCCCCAGCAGCAGCTTCTCAAAACACATCTTTAATGTCCATGCAAGACTCTCAAGCCCAGCCTAATAACCTGTTACATATTGGGTGGTGCCAACACAGGCAGCTGCCCCGAGGCGTCTGCTGAGCCAGCTGGAACATGCAGGCAGCCCAGAACACAGTGACACAGTACCACTTTCTACAGGAGAGACTCTGTTGTCCATTATAAAATGAACACTGACGACCTATCTTTCCTGGCAGGGAGGCTGCATGGCCGGCCTTGAGGGGCAAAGAGGCACCGCAGTGCTTTCTCGGCTCGGCAGCGCGTGTGTACACGCACATGCACACGCGCGGACACTACCCGCCATGCCTAGGGCACACGCTTCTCCGCTTTCATAAAACCCCAGGCAGCCTGGCCCTTACCTTCGATGGAGCCGAGGCCCCCCCCCCCCCCCCCCCCCCACACACACACGCACACACATCTTCGCCCGCTGGCGCCCGGGAGCCCGCAGGCCACCGAGACCCAGAAAGAAGCATCAACCGGGAAGCATGGAGCCGCGATGGCACAAAAAGAAGGGCGAGACTGAGGCAGAAGAGGGGCTCAGTTCATAGAAGAGACACGCGTCCGGGTCAACGGGTTGTCAGGGGAGACCGCGGCGACATGGAGCTCGACCGGTGGCGGAGGAGGCTAGATTAGGTACCTTCCTGCGTTGCAGCTGCCTGCACCCCTACCCACTGGCCAACCGAGCAGCCATTAAAGCGTTGGCAGTGCTGCGCTATGAGCGCCGGGGCCGAGGCCCCCGGGCAGTGGCTGCTCTGCTCGGGGCGCACGGGCTGCAGCTGAGTCCGCACGGTTGTGAGTGCTGCGTTTCCGCGCGCGTCGGAGCCCTCAGCTGCCCTGAGCATCCGCGGAGCCGGGCCGAGCCCTGGGCGCCTTGTCAGCCTCGGAGACGATCCGAGCGCGGGCCGCCGCTGCCTGTCCAACCCCCTCTCTGACACTCAAGGCCCTGGCCCACGTCAGCCCTGCCCCTGCTGATGCTCTCAGCCCTCCGGCTGCCGCCCTGTTTTGGGAGGCGCTTCCCAGCGTGCCAGATCAGAAGAATCGCTCCAGACCCCGCCCCGCGCTGCCTCTGGGCTTGCTGGACTTGTAGTCCGTTACTATGGCCGGCCGAGTACTTGGGGTTTGCATGGCGCTCCAGTTGCAGCACTCTGGACAGGCTCCGCGGGGCACCGGGACGCCGCTCCTGTGGGCCGATATGCAAGCTATTCTTGACCACCTTGGGTGCTCTCGGTTGTTCCCACTGCCCCTTGCGAGCCCCCGCACCAAGACGCGGGGAAGGTGGTGTGCAAACCCTCCCGCCAGCGCTTTTGTTTCCAGGCCAGGAGCTTGAGGAACCTCTGTGACTCTGGGGGTTACCTCCCCATGTCTGTCAACATTCTGCCTCCTTTTCTGAACCCAACAGGAGAGAGTTGTCTCCCTTCCTATGGGATAAAAGGGGGCCCACGCTTCATCAATAAACTGAAGTTGGGGCTGGAATGGTAAGCGGGACTGGATTCCATTGGGGCTTCTAGGCATTCTTTCCCATGAAAATTTTGCACAACTGAGTTGTAACCTCCAAGCTGCAACCCTCTGAGAGCTACCCGTTCTGCGCTGACCCCTTGCAGGCTTGTCCAACACTAACCCCACTTAAGTTCAGCTCAGGAGCCTATGAACCTGGATCACACTGCAGCTGAGAGCACATCCCAATGTCTCCCAAGTGAATAAGATTATTGTGGATTTTCCAGGATCCAGAAGCAGCCCGTGGCCAGGAAGGTTCTGGGTCTGTGCACAATGCAGAATCCCTGTCTTGCCATCCAGAGGTGTTCCATAAATAGCCCCACATCCCAGATTCAGATGTCCTATGTCTTACCTGGTTCAAATTCAAGCTAATGGGCAGTCCAGGGACCCAGGCACTAAGCTATTGGGTTTCTCTTCTGGATTTCAGAATGTGTTTTTTTTTTTTTTTTTAGGCTGATGTATTGACCCTTTCGATAATTCAGCCTTCCTTGTCCCTGACACTGCAGAGACCTTGGCTTGTTTTGTACCTTGAATTTGCCATTAGTAGTAACACTAACAGAGACGATGGTTCATCTACTGTTAGCAATTTGTCCCTACCCCATCTGGAAACCCCAACTCTGTGTGAAATCGTTCCAGGCCTCTTCTGCCCACATCTGGCTTCTCAATCTCTTTTTGGGGTTCTTCTTTACTTCTGTAAACTCTATATATGGATGGCCCTAGGAATTATCCTTAGACTTGTTATACTTGTGTGTCTTATGTCTTTGAATATCATTAGGAGCTTGATGACATTAAATGACATCAAATCCAGATCCCACCCCTGGGTGCCAGACATCTCCACCTGCCCCACTACTTTTTACCCAACACCCAACTGTTGCTGGGCATCTTTTGCATGCCTGTGAGCATCTTCCCATGCCTGTCTGAGGTAGCACACATTTTTGATCACCAACTGAAATTAAGAGTGGTCCTTTTTGCCTCTTGTCCTCATATATCCCAGAATGTCAGCTTTGCCTTTGGAAGAGGCAGAATCCTCTAACTTTCCATCACCCTGAGAAAGCTTGACTATCCAGCCTCTGAATTGCTGATGGAGAAATAACCTGTTGGCAGTAGATGCTGAACAGGCCTTGTGAATAGCTTGTTTGCTTGCCCTAAGGTGCCCTTTTGTCCTTCCTCTTTTCCTGTGGTCAGTAAGTCACAGGATGTTTATGATATAGCTACTGCTGGGACATTGTTTCAAGAATCAGCTCTCTGCTGATTCGCTTGCAGATTTCCTATTTGGCTGAGCTGCTGGGATGCAGATTGGAACCTGAGGAATGTACCACGACCCCATGGAGAGTAGGAAATAGCAGGGTATATAAGGCTGATGGATAGTAAATAAAGGAGCTCTTTTTGGATGAAGAATCATGGTGTGTCCAGAGTGCTATTTAACCTCTGCGTCCCTCGCCAGTTCTCAGTTCCTGGATGTGCAGGTCGCGGCAAATGGAGGTTCCATGGAGACTTTGAAAGAAGGGGTAAGCGTACAAGGCTCACCTTCACAAAGGAAGGGGAAGGATTGGATGTAACAGAGTAAAATAGGGTACCTACCATGGGAAATTCCACAGCTAAGGCTCAGTTGGCCACTGAGTTGAGAGAGCTGTTGCAGAAACAAGGAACAGGTATTAAGTCTAGTACCGCACTCACATTTGTGGACACCATAGATGAAGCTAGCCCGTGGTTTCTGACAGCAGGAGGGTTGAATATCCCTGATTGGGAACAGGTGAAACGTGATGTACAGAAAGTATTGCAGGATAAGGGACCAGAGAACTTTCCTATTGCAGCTTTTTCTCTTTGGAGGCTGGTAAAGGATGTGCTATTAACTGACAAAGTGAAAGTGAAAGAACAATTAGCAGAATGTGAGCAAGCTTTCGCCACTGCCCAGGAAGCTGAAACTAATTAATCTTTAAAAGGCGAAAAAGAGGAAGAGAAGGCTAGAAACTCCACAAGAAACTGGCAGTTCAGGATGATGAGAGTGACCTTGAGTCTATATATGAGTTGTTGGATGAGAAGGAGCAGATAGAGAAAGAGATCGAAGAATTACGACGACGGCTGCAGAAAATGAAAGTAAAACATAAAGAGCCTTCGGCTCCGATCTGCTGTTGTCCGCCTCCTCATAATCCATACTGGTTGGATAGGGACAATCAGGGTTTTAAGGAGGAAGGGAAATGGAGGGGAGTTATCTGGCAGGATACTGTGCAGGCTTATCCCATTTCTGAAACTCTTAATGCTGCCGGACAAGCATTAGGAATCATGTACCTTTGATATTTAAAGAAATGAAACAATTAAAAGAAGCAGTGAGCAGTTATGGTCAGCAGACTTCATTCACTGTGACACTTTTTGAAGCCTTTTCAGCTAGTTATTTAACACCTAGCAATTGGCAACAATTATGCCATGCTGCCCTGTCTGGAGGAGATTATCTCTTGTGTTAAAGTGAGAATCACGAAAGATGCTTAGAGCTGGCACACATTAATGCGCAGACTGGTCAACCCCAGAGGAATTATGACATGCTGGCAGGTGCTGGGCAAAATGCCAGGCCTGTTATACAGAGAAAACATGTCTTAAAAAGCAAAAAACAAAAACAAAAATACATACTACTTTGCAGAAGACCCAACTTCAGTTTCCAACATCCTTGTCAGGAAACTCACAACCATTTGTAATCTGTCCCATGGCCTCAATACCATCTTCTGACCTCCATGGGCTCCTGTACCCACAAACATACAAACTTAAAATACTAAAAATAAATCTAGAACTTAAGAAAGTAAGCAAGGAAGGCAGAGAAGAGTTGTTTTAGGTTACAGTTCCAAGGTACTGTCCATCATAGCAAGGGAGGCACTGTAGGAGAAGTATGAGCCAGCTGGTTGAAATGAGTCCACAGGAAGAAGTGGACTGGTATCCACATTGGATTTCTTCTCTTTATTTGTTCTGGGACCTCTGCCCATGCAGTGGTGCTATCTACAGGTAGGGTGGGTCTTTCCCCCTCAAACCCAGTCTATAAACTAAATCATAAACATGCCCAGAGGTTTGTCACCTGAGTGGTCTAGGTCCTATCCAGTTGACATACCTGTGTTGTCAAAAGCTCAGCTAGGTGATTTGTGACCTCTATTATAGGGACAACTTCATAGCCACACTTTAAACATCAAAATGCTCCCTTGAACACAGTTTCATATCCCTTCCTCCTACTATCTGCAAGGAGCATTTGACAAATGCAGGCCGACTCCTGTGTCTGGGGACTTTGCCATACTCTATCTGCTTCCCTGCACTTGACCTGGTTTTGCTCAGTTTCTTTCCATGCTTGGCCGAGGAGTGATGAGACTCTTATTTGACTGTATGTGGCAATCATGTGAGCCTGGCATAGGTCTTGATGCCCAGTAATGGGAAGTGTCTTATGAAGTGTCCTGGTGGCCCTGGCGAAGAGGCCACAAGAGGAGAAGCAGAAGGAAAGAGAATTCAGAGAGCAAATAATTTCCTCAGGATTTTACCCCTGTCTAATGAATCGATAACTACAGGGGAGAGCAGAGCAATCCATGTGCCTAGAAGTTTGGTAGTTGACTCGAGACTGTATTTGTAGCAGAAGCCACAAAATTGACACACCAAAAGAGTAGTGGTCAGCATCCCAAAGCCTACACTGTCAATGGACTGAGACAGAATTTTAATCCATTACCATTTTACTCCATACTTTGATGAGAGGCCACAGAGAACTGGTAAACATGTTTTGTCTACATATAACACCTCCAGTCACAGTTCTCAGGAAAAAACTTTGAGGTGAGATATGTAAGCTTGGAAACATTGATGATCAGAGCCTTGCAGTCTCTTCCTCTATCTGTCTTTAACTTCCACTCTTATTCTCTCTCCAGCTTGCCCTTGCCCACCATGATGTTGAAGAGGCTCAGATTACACTGAGAGAGATGTGTGACTACAAACCTCCCTAGATGGTTCTGGCTGCTAAGCTCCAATTCTTGTAGTTCATACCCACATGCTGTGGGGACAAGCCATTCTGTCTGTGCCTCCTGTGAAGTCC
Source organism: Peromyscus aztecus (assembly GCA_902168405.1). Classification (NCBI taxonomy): domain Eukaryota; kingdom Metazoa; phylum Chordata; class Mammalia; order Rodentia; family Cricetidae; genus Peromyscus; species Peromyscus aztecus. Next base: position 15,222 of record CABHPQ010110514.1, read on the forward strand.
TGACCCACAGACACACATAGACAAGTGCTCATCAAAGCCTAACATCATTTAGAACACTTTATATGCTGCAATAATCTGATACTATTTTTCTTATTTTCCTTGTGGAGATAGGACTCTAAAGCTAGCTCAGTCTAGCCTCAAACTCTGGGTACCCTGTCTCCACCTCCCAGGTAATCTGCTCTAAATTTAGACACATTCACAGGGTGCCTGGAATGATGTCATAGACAAGTGCACATCGGATGCTAACATTATTTAGAACACTTTATATGCTGCAATAATCTGATGAAAATTTATTTATTGTTGTTGTGGAGATAGGTCTCTAAAGCTATCCCAGGATAGCATCAAGCTCTGGATTCTCCTGTCTCCACCTGTCAAGTGCTGGGATTATTCATATGCACCATTAAACCTAGGTAATGTACACTTTAGACACACTGACAGGGTACCTGAATACTATCAAATGCAGAAAGGTGGTATGTGTTGTATACTTCTAATGGGTGTCCTCTTTACTTCTCCCATTTACAAAGCTTTGCATGTTGTACAGGTCCCTGGGATGTCTTCTTCCTGACCTCTGCTTGTCATCTCCAGGCAGTCCTTGTTTGGGGGTTATGGATCACCTGGAACCTCATTGCCAGATTTCTCTTGCTTTCTCAGAGTCAGTGACATAAACAAAAGGGCATATCTGTAGGTCAGAAGTATGACACAAGCTCTCAAGTTAAAATCCCCATGTCTTCTGGCCCTTTTGAGGGTCTGGTGGAATCTCAGGTTTTAGAGGCTGTAGAGTACCTTGGCTTGTGGTCTTCCTCCATATTTGCAGGCCACCAAAGGTGAGAAAAGTCTTCCTTACACAGTCACTCTGACCCCTCCCTTCTCTTTTATCTCCCACTTCTTTGGGGCCCTTAGGAATAGACGGAGCCCAGTAGAATAATTCAGCCTCATCACTCCACTTTAACATCATCAGAATTAGCACTTTTAATTCCACCTGCCTCCTAGACTCCCCTTTGCCACATAAGGTAACACAAGACCAGTTTCCAGAGAGGCTGGGCTAGGACATATGTGGAGAATGGGCCCACTATTCTGTCCATGACACAGTAATAAACTCTCTACTATCTTGAATTTATACATAATAGTTGGAGTTGCACTCAATTCTATGAAAATACAACCAGAAAAATATTCTAAAGAAATAATTTTATTTTATTTATTATTATTTTTACATGCATAATGTGAGCTGAGAGGCACATGTGAACCATAGTACTACATGCCACAGTCACAATGTACAGTTCAGAGGACAACTTGATTTTCTCTACGCTGTCTGATTCCACCTTTATGTGGGTTCCAGGTGTTGAACTCAGGCCACCAGGCTTGTACCACAAGCACTTTGCCTGCAGAGCCAGTTCACCAAGCCTGTCTTTATTTTACTTTTAGTTTTTTGAGACAAGGTCTCCTGTGTCCATGGTTGGTCTTGAGTTCACTGTGTAACAGAGAATGACCTTGAACTTCTGAACCTCCTGCCCCAAACTCCAAATGCTATAATTATAGGTGTGTATCACGACTCCTAACTTTTATATCCTATCTCTTTTGCACTCCTATATTTTTGGCCAGTGCTTATTTTTAAGGACAAAATGATTGCCTTCCTGCCATGTAAAAAATAGGCAGCAATACAGTTTAGTGTTAGATTATTTTTTCAAAGACTCTCATGTTAACTGACTAGCTGTAAGATTAATTTAATGGGCTACTTTATTGTTGAACATCCCTAACCCAAAAATCGCAGGGTGGAAATTCTCCAAAACTCTGCAAGCAACAAATATTATGTAAAATGACCTTCAAGACATATGAAGTTATTGCCAAATGCCGTGTTCCATTTACCACTAGGATTACCCACAAGAGACGCTTACAAGAGTCTGTGCCATTCTGCCATAGAAGTAAGGGTGGGAACAAATATTAGACCCTCACCTCAAATTCCAGTGCCTCTCTTCCTTCTGCACCCTTGACCCAGATGCATGTAATCCTGTACCTGTCATCTTGGGAGGTGCTGGAGTATACAAGGGGTCAATGAAAGGGGCTTCACACATGCAGCTTGCTGAAGGTCATCACCCATGCTGAGATGAGATGGGGCTTTCAAGTGATATAGCTGTTTAATGTCCCTCACACTGCTGTGAGCCCTGGCCTGGTGATCCTTTAAAATAAGTCCCATAAACTCACCCATTTACCAACCTGGACTTGTGTGGACTCACTTCCAGCAATCATGTCACAGTCACAGTGTATTGATGCCCTGTCTAGGGAGAAAGGACGTTTATTCATGTCTCTAAGAAAAAGTAATGCAACAGAAAGGTATGTGAAGGGCAGATGTGTTTTATGGTTATCTGTGCATCAATCCTTCAGATTTCTCATTACACAAAAACACAACTGTTCTAACTTCAGGAAAACCATAAACACATCTGGGGTCACAAGCACTTTGGTTGAATGATGTTTAATCTACATAGCTTTATCAAGATTTTCAAATCTCATTGCAACTGCAAATAATCCCCAGTTCAAATCCAGGTCTTATTCTTCTAAATGAAATTAAATAAAGGTGGGTTTCTGAAGGATCCTTAGATTTAAGGGTGGCAGGGGGTTAGATGAGTCAGGATGGGTGGGTATCAAGTGGTGACAGAACACTGTACATTGTTTGGGTAGGAAATCCCTCAGTCCTGGCCATATGCTCATGGCCATCTCACCCTCAGGACCCAGTTTATATCTCTTCCCTTGCCTCTTTTTCCCTGAGGGCAGACATACCTTTCCAACCCTCCAGAATTATCAGGAAGGAATTTGACCCAAGATCTGGCAGGTAATGATGAAGAGTGGAGGGGTAGTTTTTCTAGATTAAAGAATGCTATTCAGGGAGACTAGATGACTCATGATTCTGTGCTAGGCTGGAAAACTTTATCAGTTGAAAGAGGGGATCAGATGAGATAGGGATATATAGAAGGCTGGGTGTTCAGTGCATCTCAAGGAGTAGGAACAGCTTTGTCCAGGGATAGCTAGTGCTCTCTGGAAGATTGGTGTTTCATAAAGATGGAAGCTCAAAGATGTCCTGCTTCTCAGGAGATAAATATATACAGAAAGCTCCCAATGAAGTATGAATCTAATTTGTCTTATTAAATAAAAACCCAGAGTCAGATATTGAGGGGGAAAGCTGAAATATGAGAGCAGCAGAGCAGTCAGCCACTAGGAGTCTTCTTACATCTACAAAATAAAATCTCAGACAAAAAGGCAGGGAGGTGGGAGTGATCCTGTGTCAATGAATACTTAGACTGAATGGCAGAGAACCTGCTTTATATTCCTGTCTCCACCTCCCTTGTGCTGGGATTAAATGTGTGAGCCTCCACTACCTGGCTCTGTTTCTCTTTTAGACTGGTTCAATCTCATGTAGCCTGTGGTGGCCTTGAACTCCTGATCTTCCTGCTTCCTCTTCCCAAGTGCTGAGATTAAAGGTGTGTGCTACCACTTCCTGGCCTCCAAAGTTGACTAGTGGCTAGCTCCATTCTCTGTTCTGAGGCAATGTTTTTTTCACTGAGTTTTAAGACTACTCTTCTTGCTCTACTTTTCAGCTAAGGGCCGAATCCCTTCTGCTGGTGCTGAGGGGACATGACTGAGGGCCTGCCAGCACATGTCCACTGGGATCCTCACCATAGTATCCAAGGGGGATTAGTTCCAATTTCCCAAGGATACCAAGACTCATCATTGTTCACAGCACTTAAATAAAATGGTGGGATGTATGGTGATATTTTATTTGTACTGAAATGTGATTTGTATGTTAATAAATAAAGTTGTCCGGAGGTCAGAACTATTAGCAAGCCATAGCAAAAGCTGGGCAGTGATGGTACACATCTTTAATCCCAGCACTTGGTAGGCAGAGCTTGGTATATCTCTGTGTGTTCAAGGATACAGCCAGCATTGGAGACACACGCCTTTAATCTCAATACCAACAATAGAAGACCTGGAGGTCTGTACAGACAGGCACTGACGAGGCAGTCATGTGGTTGGGTTTAAACCAATGAGAAGGCAGAACAGAAAGTCTTTATAAAGACAAGCACACAGGAAGTAGGTCTCTTGGCTGATGAGGATAATAGCAGAGTGAAGGGTAAGGTTCTTAGTTTTGACCTCTTGGGCTTTCATCTTTGCATTGGCTCTTATTTAATAAGAGGGTTACTTCTACATTTGGTGCCCAACATGGCAAGAAACCATTAAAAACTGCTTGGCTTGACAGCAGGTCCACTTTTTCCCACCTGGGAAGCCCGACTCCCTAGCTCACGCCCAGGTCAGCTTAGGTCTCAGACCAGACTGTCCCCAAGTGGTTACCCACAACTGGAGCTACTTGCTTAAAGCCAGTGCTACAAACAACTCAGGCCTGCCCTGCCAAACAGGGCCCCTGCCTGTAAAGTCAATGCACATAGTCAGAGCTTAAGGAAGCTGGAGCCCAGGCTTGACACGGCTCAAGCAGGAACAGGTGGCTGGTTTTAAGCTTTTAGCCCAAACTCATGGCTATGCTTTCTTGCTTGCTTGATTCTTTGTTTGCTCTCTCTCTCTCTCTCTCTCTCTCTCTCTCTCTCTCTCTCTGTCACTCTCTCTCTCTCTCTGTCTCTCTTTCTCTCTCTCTTTGGATTCACTCCTTGGACACTAGGTAGCTGTTTTGAAATTCCCTCGAATTTGTACTGTTCTATGCAGACTTGGTAAGTCAATTAAGATATCAGATATTTTAAAGGAAACTATTTAAAAGAGAATTTTTTTCCACACACACACAAATAAAATGGGTTTTATGTGTACATTGGAAGAAAATTGGGCTTTGTTTGAGATTTTAGGCAGTCTGACAATGGAACAACTATATGAGATTAATATTGATCAAATTATGCACTTTATTACTTTTCTTATCCTTATTACTATTTCAAAATATAGTCAATTTAAGTGTCAAGATAAAAGTTTTAGAAAAACCTGTTAAACCTGTTAAAATGAATTATAGAGAAATTCAAATTCAGACAGAAGAAATTAACAATGAAATTGTTTCAAGATTGGATCATAAGGTTACAGAAAGAAAGCCTGTTTTCACACAGTCACCCTTAATTTTTTTGGTAACCATAAAGCAGTTTCCTGATCAAGTGAATACACAAAACAATTGGGCTCCATTTGAAATGTTAGATTTATGAAGGTTTACGAAGGCAATAGTATCTTATGGCATGCATTCCTGGTATTTAAAGCAAATGTTAAACACCTTGTCAATTGATAATAGGATTATACCACAACACTGGCGGGAGCTGGCACATGCTGTTCTGGAACCCAGACAAAGGCTCCGTGGCAAATGTGGTTCAAGAAGGAGGCTAAAAATACAAAAACAATGGAGAGATAAAGGAATACAAGTCTTCCAGGATCAGCATGTTGGAGAAGGCCAATATGCTGCAGTCCAAACACAATGTTTATATGATATCCAAACCTTAATTCTATGTCAAATGGCAGCATTGAATGCATGGGATAGTGTTGAGGAACCAGGAAAGAAAACTGAATCATTTACAAAGGTTATACAGGGCCCAAAAGAATCTTTCACAGATTTTTTTACAAAGACTGGCTTCAGCAGTAAAGAGAATGGTCCCGGATTCAGAAGCTAGTCAGATAATAATTGAATCTTTGGCCTTTGAGAATGTGAATGCAGCATGCAAAAGAATAATCAGGCTATTAAAGTCAAGATCTCCACCCTTGGAAGATTGGATTAGAGACATGGTTAATGGTGAGGTTCATGACCAAGATAATATGTGACTAGGAGAAGCAATTTCAAAAGGTTTGAGGAATTTTAGATGTTTTGGATTTGGAAAACAAGGACATTTGAAAAGGGACTGTAAACAGGTCATTCCTAGGAACAATGTTTCTTCAAAGAACAATGGCAACAGAATGCCCCTTCCTTCTGGAGTATGCAGAAGGTGTGGTAAGGGAAAACACTGGACCAACGAACATAGATCAATAAGGGACAGGCAAGGTTAACCTTTGCCTTAGTCTATGGGAAACTACCAGAGGGGCCTCAGGCAGGCCCGCAGAGCAAATCCAGTTCAAACCTTTCCTGCAGTTGTAGAGGAAACCCCTACTCAGAGCAATTAAATAACCAAATGCCTATTGGAATAAATCACGTTGATAGACATGATGACAGAGGGAGAATAGAAAATTCAGGAAAAAACATAATTTGTTTTTGGCAAACTTCTATTAATGAACAAAGACCAAAATTAACGATAAAAATTAATGGTGTTTTGTTGTCTGGTCTGGTAGACACAGGTGCAGACGTTACTATAATTGCAACAGAATTTTGGCATCCAACTTGGCCTCTTCAGGAGGTAAATGTTCAACTGTTAGGAATTGGGACATTATCTCAAGTAAAACAGAGTGCAAGATGGCTGGAATGTATAGGTCCAGAAGGACAGAGAGGTAAATTAAAGCCATATGTGGCTAACATAGCTATGAACCTGTGGGGTCGAGACTTGTTACAACAATGGAATACTCAGATTAACACCCCTCCAATCTCAGAAAAAATCATAAACTAGCACATGTTTCTGAGAGAAATATTAGAAGTCATTATTCTGAATGGTCATCAGTCATCCATATTATACAAGAACAGGGCATAACAACTGATGAGCTTCAAAAGACACCAACAGCTCTACCTTTAATATGGTTAACAGACAAGCCTGTATGGGTTCAGCAATGGCCTTTAACAACAGAGAAACTCCAGGCTTTAGAAGAGCTGGTAGATGAGCAGTTAAATGCACAGCATATTGAAAAATCAACCAGCCCTTGGAATTCTCCTGTATTTGTTATTAAAAAGAAATCTGGTAAATGGAGTATGGTAACAGAAATTAGAGCAATTAACAAAGTAATTCAGCCAATGGGCTCTCTACAAACTGGAATTTCTTTGCCTACTCTGTTACCAAAAGGATGGTCTCTCATAGTTATTGATTTAAAAGACTGTTTCTTTTTGATACCCTTACAAGAAAAAGACAGAGAAAGATTTCCTTTCACAGTGCCTACTTACAATAATTCTCAACCGGTTAAAAGATTTCAATGGAGAGTCCTCCCACAGGGAATGTGGAATAGCCCAACTCTGTGCCAATATTTTGTACAACAGCCATTAGAAGTAATACGTAAAAAATTTCCTAAACCTATAATTTATCATTATATGGATGATATTTTACTAGCTGACTCAAATGCAGATACTTTAGAAAGAATGTTTGAAGAAGTAAAGAAAATTTTGCCTTGCTGGGGATTACAAAGTGCTCCTGAAAAGATACAAAGAGGAGATTCTATTAATTATTTAGGATATAAAATAGAGCTACAAAAAATTAGACCCCAAAAGGTGCAAATTAGGAGAGATAGACTACAGACTCTTAATGACTTTCAAAGATTATTTGGAGACATTTCTCATCTAAGAACTATTGTTGGAGTAAAAAATGATTAACTGAATAAAACCTTAAAAGGTGACAAGGACTTAAATAGTCCAAGAGAATTATCACTTGAAGTTGAGAAAGAATTGGCCTTGGTAGAAAGAAAGTACACAATGCGCAAGTGGATCATATTGATCCAAAGCTGGAATGCACTGTGGTCATTTTACCTTCTGGGCATTCTCCTACATGAGTATTAATGCAGAGGGAAGATATTATATTCAAATAGATATTTTTACCAAATAAACCGAATAAAAAATTAAAAACTTATGTGGAAATAATCTCTGATTTGATTTGGAAAGGAAAATTGAGACTTCCTCAATTAGCGGGAATAGACCCAGCAGAAATTGTCGTACCTTTAACTAAGGAGGACATTGAAAAATTATGGACAGAAAGCGAACCTTGGCAAAGAGCTTGCAGTAATTTTTTTGGGAGAAATTAACAGCAAATATCCCAAAAGCGAAAGAATTGATCTTATAAAGGGAGCTGATTGGATCTTGCCTCAAATTGTATGGGAAAATCCCATATCTGGAGTTCGTACATTTTATATAGATGCCAACAAACAAGGAAAGGCAGGTTACAAATCAGAAAATTTAAGTAAAGTGGATCAAAGTCCTTATAATTCAGTTCAAAAATCAGAATTGTATGCTATTCTGTTGGTATTAATGGCTTTTTCAGAACCTCTCAACATTAACTGACTCTCAGTATGCTGAAAGAGTGGTATTACATATTGAGACTGCAAAATTTATCCCTGATGCTTCAGAATTAACTTCACTATTTATTCAGTTACAAGATACCATCAGGAAAAGGAGTCATCCTTTATATATAACTCACATCGGATCCCATATTGGTCTGCCAGGCCCTCTAGCACAAGGCAATGCTGAGATTTATAAATTGTTGATAGAAAATGTGCTGGCGGCCTCAGAATTTCATAAAAATCATCATGTCAATAGTAAAGGTTTAAAAAAGGATTTTTCTGTAACCTGGCAACAAACCAAGGAAATAGTAAAGAAATGCCCTACTTGCTTCTACAATCAAATGCCATTACCAGTAGGATGTAACCCAAAGGGTACTCAGAGGAATGAAATCTGGCATATGGATGTGTTTCACTTTGCAGAATTTGGAAAAATGAAATTATATACCATACCATTGATACTTATCCAGGATTTCAATGGGCAACTGCTTTTAGTTCTGAGAAGGCTGAATCTGTAATCACTCATTTGTTAGAAATTATGGACATCATGGGCATACCTGCGCAAATCAAAACTGACAATGCTCCATCATATGGCTCCGTTAAAATGAAACACTGTTTTTGCTTATTATAATATAAAGCATATTACAGGTATACCAGATAATCCTACAGTTCAAGAAGTTATAGAAAGATCAAACAGAACTGACAAGGATATGCTAAATAAACAGAAAGGTGTAACAAAACCCCACAGATAGACTGCATAATGCTCTATTAACGTTTAATTTTCTCAATGCCAGTGAAAAAGGAACAACAGCTGCAGAGAGACATTGGATAATAGAAAAAAAACTACAGAATTAAATCAGCCTATATACTTTAAGGATGTGCTGACCTCAGAATGGAAACCAGGTTATGTGTTACGTTGGGGACAAGGTTTTGATTTTGTTTCTACAGGAGAAAATAAGCTGTGGATATCATCAAAACTGATAAAGGTTCGATTTGACCAAGAAAGACCTCTTAATTAGAGGAGGTGATTGTTCATCAACCAGTATGAACATCCAATTTAAACTAACTTATACCAGTAACACATGACTTTTCATTTAATCAGATAACTTGCCAGAAAGGATCCTCCCCAAAGTTAATCTTGGGGAAAGGTTTTTGTTTTTGTCTTTTAGGAGAATGAAGGCTAAGGAATCTGAAGAACACTGGACAAATGAGACAACTGAAGAAAAAGGACAAATCATCTATCCCAGGAAACAGAGTAAAATGGCCTATTGATATATCATCTATAAAATTTTATGTCTTCCTAAATGTTTGTTTCTGCTCTTCTCTAAAGACATTTAATGCTATTGGTCTTCTTGTAGTCCCAATTCAATTAAAATTTAAAGCTGACTTTGGAGTTGGAGAATGGCTCTCTTCTTTTTTAAACTCAAGCATGTTGTTAAAAGGGAAATGCAAACTCCCTGTATCATGCCAGAAGAAAAGAGCCATCTTCTGCTATGGGACAGGAGAAAAGCCAAATTAATTAAGGGACTATTGAATTACTAATCTCAACTCTTTGATTCTATTCTGATTCCTTAAACTTTTCTTAAAGTATGAATTTTATATCAAAATTTACACGATTAATATATATATACATGTATATATATACACATGTATATATACACATGTATATATTAATGTACGCATATACATTTATATATAAATATATATATACATTTTTATGTTTGTTAATATTTGAATGGTCATACAGAGTATTAACTAATTCTAGAAAAAAGGCTTCAATTAGCTGCATATATATGTCTTTGTATTCGAGTCTTTATCTGTTTTCTGCAGGAAATCACGATCAGGCCTAACATGAACTGAAGTCTCCAGGAAGAAGATGGGGCCCCACAACAACAAGAATTCCATGTGGACAATAATAATATCACTAAGCTGACAAACATCATGTACAGATCAGCTTTTGACTGCAAAATGCTCAGAGCAATTTTGAGAGGGTTAGCAGAGATGATCCACTCTCAAAGACTACTTGAATAAGGACTTGAGATAAACCCTGTACTTTGGCATTGTACACAGACAGGATAACAAAGGATATAGTTACCTTTCCTAGAATTTGACAATTAACCTAAAATTTTTCTTTCAGGATGAAGTTACCTTTGCCCATACCCAGCAGGAAGCAATTTTAAGAATACGATGGCCACATTCCCAATGAGGTGGTGTGGGGTGGGTGGATTTTTGGTCTTTTAATGGGTTTGGGGTCTGGGATAATTTTCATTGTTTAGGGGGGTTGGTTACAAGTTGTTGTCAATGGTTAGGAAAAGGGGTAAGCAAAGGAGATTAGATTCAACGTCGTTGTTAAAAAAAAAAGAAAAAAAGAAAAAGACAATTACTAGTTTTAAGTACTTTACATTGGACTGGATTGTTTTCTATTATATGCAAATTATATATATTGAAATTGATATTGTTAGAAAATATTATATGTATATTTCTAATTGTACTTATACCGTTCATTTAACAATGTAATGCAATTTTCTGATCCTTGACCATTATTATTACCAAATATTAGGATATAAAGAAATGAAAGTTAGTAGTTAACCATTATAATAGAACTTGTAGTCAAATTAGATATTTTTGTAAGATTGAACAGATATAGTTTAGATAGACAGGTCGTCTTCAAACCCTTCAGAGATCCGCACAATATGGCATTTAAAATGTTTTTATAACGTAGAAATTTTTTCTTTTTTGTTATGACTATGAGACATGTCGGCTCCTGGCCGTACCAATCTACTTCAGAGAGACTATGGGCATTGAAGAAACTGCACATGGAGTTAACTTTTATTGTGGCAAATGTTAGCCACTGAACAACAAATTATCCTCATCTCAACTGCTGACAAACAGGACAGATAGGACATGAAACAAAGGAATACCGATTCTTGCCAAAACAAGTGTGGTTAAGGCTTTATCAAAAGGCATCTCCTGAAGCCATGACAATATGGCAACATCCCTGAAGTGGCCTTCACAATCTGGAAAAGGTACAGTGACCTTTCCTTTGAAGGCAGCTGAACAGGCAGTGGGCAGCTGAACAGGCAGCTGAACAAGCAGATGGCTTCTGATGTGCTATGGAACAGCAGCTGAAACAGTTATTCTTGAAGAGTAACTAAGCTCAAGCCTCTCAATAGTAGACTGGCATTTAATAGAGGGATGTGGAGAAGAACGGGATGCTGAGATGAAGCCACACATACACGGTCAAGAAGAATGGACAGCTGAATTAAAAAACCACCAACAGTTTCCAGAATTTAAAATCCTGAATCATGACATGACACTAGTGGAATTCAGGTGTTTCTGGAACATGGACTGCTCACACCCAATGTGAGGTCAAACTATTGACCTTGTGTACATTCTACTTCACAAATGAGTCTGTTAGATATGCTAAGCCTATAGGCTGAAGATGATGCCCCAACACTGGGAAGAAACCTCAGGTGACTATCCAGGCATCCCTGAAGCATCAGGGATAAATTCTGCAGTCTCAATATGTAATACTACTCTTTCAGCATGCTGAAAGTCAGTTACTATGTTGAGAGGTTCTGAAAAAGCCATTAATACCAACAGAATAGCATACAATTCTGATTTTTGAACTGAATTATAAGGACTTTGAACCACTTTACTTAAATTTTCTGATTTGTAACCTGCCTTTCCTTGTTTGTTGGCTTCTGTATAAAATGTACGAACTCCAGATATGGGTTTTTCACGTACAATTCAAGGCAGGATCCAATCAGCTCTCTTTATAGGATCAATTCTAGAGTTCAAGGCCAGCCTGGTCTCCCAAGCGAGTTCCAGGAAAGGCTCAAAGCTACATAGAGAAACCCTGTCTCAAAAAAAAAAAGATCAATTCTATCGCTTTTGGGATATTTGCTGTTAATTTCTCCCAAAAAAGTACTGCAAGCTCTTTACCAAGGTTCGCTTTCTGTCCATAATTTTTCAATGTCCTCCTTAGTTAAAGGTATGACAATTTCTGCTGGATCTAGTCCTGCTAATTGAGGAAGTCTCAATTTTCCTTTCCAAAGCAAGTCAGAGATTTTTTCCACATAAGTTTTTAATTTTTTTTTTGGTTTATTTGGTAAAAATATCCATTCCAATATAATATCTTCCCTCTGCATTAATATTCCTGTAGGAGAATGCCTAGAAGGTAAAATAACCAAAATGCAATCCAGCTTTGGATCAATAAGATCTATGTGCCCTTCATGTACTTTCTTTTCTACCAAGGTCAATTCTTTCTCAGCTTCAGGTAATAATTCTCTTGGACTATTTAAGTCCTTGTCACCTTCTAAGGTTTTGAACAAATTATTTAGTTCATCATTTTTTACCCCAATAATAGTTCTTAGATGAGAAATGTCTCCAAATAATCTTTGAAAGTCATTAAAAGTCTGTAGTCAATCTCTCCTAATTTGCACCTTTTGAGTCTAATTTTTTGTAGCTGTATTTTATAACCTAAATAATTAATAGAATCTCCTCTTTGTATCTTTTCAGGAGCAATTTGTAATCCCCAGCAAGGCAAAATTTTCTTTACTTCTTCAAACATTCTTTCTAAAGTACCTGCATTTGAGTCAGCTAGTAAAATATCATCCATATAATGATAAATAATAGATTTAGAAAAATTTTTACGTACCACTTCCAATGGCTGTTGTACAAAATATTGGCACAGAGTTTGGGCTATTCAACATTCCCTGTGGGAGAACCCTCAATTGAAATGTTTTAACTGGTTGAGAATTATTGTAAGTAGGCATTGTGAAAGCAAATCATTCTCTGTCTTTTACTTGTAAGGGTATTGAAAAGAAACAGTCTTTTAAATCAATAACTATGAGAGGCCATCCTTTTGGTAACAGAGTAGGCAAAGGAATTCCAGATTATAGAGAGCCCATTGGCTGAATTACTTTGTTAATTGCTCTAATTTCTGTTACCATACTCCATTTACCAGATTTCTTTTTAATAACAAATACAGGAGAATTCCAAGGGCTGGTTGATTTTTCAATATGCTGTGCATTTAACTGCTCTTCTACCAGCTCTTGTAAAGCCTGGAGTTTCTCTGTTGTTAAAGGCCATTGCTGAACCCATACAGGCTTGTCTGTTGTCCATTTTAAAGGTAGATGTGTTGGTGTTTTTGGAAGATTATCAGTTGTTGTGCCCTGTTTTTTTATAACATGAATGGCTGGTGACCACTCATTAGAATAATATTTTCTAATATTTCTCTCAGAAACATGTACTAGTTTATGATTTGTTTCTGAGATTGGAGAGATGTTTATCTGAGTATTCCATTGATGTAACAAGTCTCGACCCCACAGGTTCCTGGCTATGTTAGCTACATATAGTTTTAATTTTGCTCTCTGTCCTTCTGGACCTATAAATTCTAGCCAGCTTGCATTCTGTTTCACTCGAGATAATGTCCCAATTCCTAACAGTTGAATGTTTACTTCTTGAAGAGGCCAAGTTGGATGCCAAAATTCTGGTGCAATTATGGTAATGTCTGCACCTGTGTCTACCAGACCAGACAACAAAACACCATTTATTTTTATTTTCAGTTTTGTCTTTGTTCATTAATAGAAGTTTGTCAAAAAAAAATTTTATGTTTTTTCCTGAATTTCCTATTCTATCTTTTTCGTCATCCCGACCAACATGATTTATTCCAATAGCATTTGGTTATTTAATCTCTTAGAGCAGGGATTTCCTCTACAATTGCTGGAAAGGTTTGAACTGGATTTACTGTGGGGGGCCTGCCTGAGGCCCCTCTGGGAGTTTCCCCAAGCCCAAAACAAAGGATTACCTTGTCTGTCCCTTGTTGATCTACACTTGTTTGTCCAGTGTTTTCCCTTACCACACCTTCTGAAGTATGCAGAAGGTGT
>CABHPQ010110517.1:0-63291 GCA_902168405.1 Peromyscus aztecus
CTTAAGCATTCAGGAGGGTGGAACCTGGCAGGGAATTAGCATAGGGAGGATATCAAGGTCAAGGTACACAAGCAAGGCAGCCGTTACCCAAAATGGGGGCTAGGGCCCTACAGATCCCCGTTTATTAAAAAATGAACTTCTGACTTGGGTTGCGTGGGACGTCAGCAGGTCACCTTACCCATCATGGAGACGCCTGCCCAGGCTACATAGGTGCTCTGTCTTAGGTTGGTGAGTGCCCCCCAGGTATTACCCATCTCTGAATACTCATTTTCATACAGGCTCAATCATGTGTGAGCTGCATAGTTAACTGCTGCCAAAGATCTCAAAGTGGCACTGGGCTTGCAATCTGTGTGTTCAACACAGAAAAGACCAGCAGAGGTCCTATCCCACCCATAGCCAGAAGGCTAAAGGCAACTGAGCCATTCCCTTTCTTGAATTCTTACTCTTAAAGATTTCTTCCCTGAGGTGGTAACTGTCATTTTCTTTTCTTTTTTTTTTCTTTTTTCTTTCGTTTTTTTTTTGAGACAGGGTTTCTCTGTGTAGTTTTGGTGTCTGTCCTGGATCTTGCTCTGTAGAAAAGGCTGGCCTTGAACTTATGGAGATCCTCCTGGCTCTGCCTCCTGAGTGATGGTATTAAAGGCATGCACCACTACCACCTAGCTCGTAATGTTCTGACTTGGGGAAGGGTTAAGAGAGAGGGGTGATTCCAAAGATGGAACAACAAACACAAGGTTAGGAGGTCAATCAATCTGTCTGTGCTCCAAGTTCCAGGAAGGAAAACTCACTCACTCACTCACTCACTCACTCACTCACTCTATGTACCTATCTATCTCTGTCTCTCTGCTCTTTCATTTCTTTCTCTCTGTGTATGAGAGAGATAGAGAGTAGAAAAAGAGAGATAGAGAGATGAGAAAGAGGGGAAAGAGAGACAGAGAAGAAAGAGAGAGATATATATAGAGAGACAGAGGCAGAGAGAAATAGAGAGAGGGGGGAGAAAGAGAGAGAAGAAAGAGAGAGAGAAGAGAAAGAGAGACAGACAGAGATAGATAGAGTGCGAGGTAAAAGAGAGAGTGACACACAGAGAGAGATAGAGAGAAAGGAGAAAGAGAGACTCTTTTAGCCACAACAAACACAGCATGAAGTTGGAAGATCAGGCTGATGGCTGAGGAGTAAGAGATCCCGTTGCAGAAGTCTGAGGATTTGAATTCAAGCCCTCACTACCTACATGAAGAAACCCAGCATGGTCACACACGTGCCCATGACATTAGTATGGCCAGCAGAGACAGGCGGGCCTTCTTTGATGGCCTCCTGGTAGCAGCCCTCTCTCTTTGTGAGACACAGCCTTTTTCATGTCTGTTTCTCCCATGAACTTGATCTGCCTTCCCTCACAGGCTCTCCACAGTACAAAGGGGGCATGGTCTACGCTCTCCTTAAAGAACTGTTCGTCTGATCTCTGGGTCACTGACAGCACTGGAGCTAAGTACACTGGGGACAGTGTGGGACATTTCTCAAATCTCAAAATGGCGTGTAGAGAAAACAACAGGGATAAAATTAGGCTACACTTAACATTCTCCCCTATAGTCCATTTCAACCTATCAGTGAGAGCTCGTCCTCGTGTTTATAGTTTGGAGACTAAGACTCATCTAAAAGCACATGATAAAGTGTCAGACAGCCAGAGCTACACAGAGAAACCTTGCTTTAAAAAACCAAAACCAAAAACAAAACACAGCAGAGGTGTTTGGAGAAAGAAATAAGGCAGCTCAAAGTACCAGAAAGAAAGCATATTTAGATTCAGACAGGATCCAAAACAAAAGAAAAAGGGATAGTCACACTTTTTTTGAGTTAGAAAGATAGTCAGATCCAGTCAAACCACATCGCAGCTCAGCTGGTAGGGACTGCTCTAGGGGGTGGGAATTCTGGGAATGAAAATACATTATCTCATTAAAGGACTGTTTTTTCCTCCCATCTATTTAGTATAGCTTAGGGTGGTCCCACATTCCTGAGGGTAGTCCCTTAACCAGGTTGTTGACACTGTCCAACTGAAATGTTAAACCTCTATCCAGACTGGAGATTTCATTATCTTCACCAGGCCTTACTGTGTCACATTCCTGCAGCTTTTAGGTAGCACAGTGATGAAAACTACTGTGCTGCTCATTTTTCCTGAGGAGACACAAATGCATGTCCAATTAAATGGGCACCAACAAGAGACAAAATTATGATTTCACCAAAATTCAACTTGATGAGACCATTGAGTTTATTAGGCTTACAGAGTACTGGTGAGGATTATTTATAGGAACATGGTGACACCCAAACACCAAACATAAAGTCTCAGCATATCATGGATGATGACCTCTTGGAAACTGCATCATGGAAAACTACTCTTAATCAACTTTTTGCTTGTATATATATCCTAGCATCTCCTAAGATCACTTGCAGCCAAAAGCAGGGAGTGATAGCTGAAATACCAGGCAAGTAATGTCCTGATTCTCTCTAGGGAGTGTCAACAGCTCCATTACTATTACCATTACCATACATCTTGGCTCCCACTGTATTTTTCTGCTCCAGTGGTCATTGCTATGGGGAAAAGTCCAAGATGGCATTTGTTACAACTGGAGTAAAAAAGCACCATGTAACAGCCACCTAAGCATCACTTTTTACTTATTGCTATTAATTATTTAAAGAGTTGCTTTTCTCCTTGCCTTGAGATTAAAAGAAGAAACAAAGCTACTTAGGATGCAATAGATTGAATGTACAAACACAGTTAATGTATAACTAAAACCAATTCTGACGTTTTACTATTGAGCTGTAACTCACAGAAGGGCTAAGGGACACAGGGAAGGTTCTATAGACTTAAAGGGTAGATGAGAAATGCTATACAGTTCTTTCTGGATTCGAATGTTCAATACCATCATCCTTTCTGTTCTATTGTTTCATGTAAGGCCAATTTAAATAACTGTTTGTGTATCATTGCACAGAGCAGCAACCCTATGTAACCTTTAGTAGAATACATTCTTTGTTATGAAGGTTGTGAAGGATTGCTTTTGACCATCTTCATGAGGATTCCTAATATCAATATAGGAATGAAGATAGTGTTTAGAATGTCATTACCAATGGAATTCTCATACATCTCAGTGGGTATGAAAATTAATGCAGCTAGTATCAAGTTTCTTTAAAATACTAAAAGTAGAACTATCATACAATCCAGCCATAGCACTCACGGCTACCTCCCCAAGGATACATAGAATCAAAGTCATTTTACTATGTTTATCATGACACTAGTCACAATAGCCAAGGTATAGAATCAGTCTAGGTGCCCATCAGCAATGGAATGTATAAAGAAAATGTGATATATGTAGCACGAATCGTAACAGGTCTTATTAATAAAAACAAACCTGGAGCCAGGTACTGGGGTCAACGCTGGAAGATCAGAGAAGCAGAACAAGGCACAGCCACCTCACCTTGCCAATTCCTCAGGTGATCCTGTTTCTTCAGACTAGAAGCCTCTGAGTCCTCATCTAAATGGATTTCAGCTGAACTGCTGCTCAAAAGCCTAAAAGCTTAACCAGCTCTAGTTCCTGGTCCTCACGCCTTATATACCTTTCTGCTTTCTGCCATCACTTCCTGGGATTAAAGGCTCACTTCCTGGGATTAAAGGTGTGAGTCACCATGCCTGGCTGTTTCCAGTGTGGCTTTTAAACTCACAGAGATCCGGATGGATCTCTGCCTCCCAAGTGATAGGATTAAAGGTGTGTGTGCCACCATTTTCTGGCCTCTATATCTAGTGGCTGTTCTGTTCTCTGACCCCAGATAAATTTATTAGGGTGCAGATATATTGGGGAACACAATATCACCACAGATATATATGCAAGATGGAGTATTATTTAAAAGGAAGAACAAAATAATTTCATTTATAGGAAAATGGATAGAAGTAAAAAAAAAGAAAATCACGTTAAACAATAAGCTAGACTCAGAAAGATTGCAGTTATCACATTTTTCTTTTATTTACAAAACTTAAAAATTATGACAGGAAAGTATAAGGGGGACTATTAGAGAAGAGGAAAGGGATGGAGGCTGGGGAAATAGCAGACAAGAGAGTGGGGGTGGATATTATCAAAATATGTTATATTCATGTATCAAAGTGCCACAATAAAACTCATTGCTCTGTATAAGTAATAGGTGCTAATTAAAAAAGTCATTCCCAAGCACAAAACTGGAGTATCGGGGAGAAAATAGAAAATGGAGTGGAGAAATATGTAAAGAAATAGTGGCCTACAGCTTTCAGGAGTTAATGACATATTAAACCATAGCTAAGAATGTTAAGAATGATAAACACAAAAGTAAAAATCAAACACAGTAATAACCACCCTCCTCAAATGCCCACTCAGACATAAAAGCTAAGCAAGGTAATTTCAGCTGTGCTGGGTTTCTTGAGTTCTTATAGGAATTTTAGGGTCATCTTGTTTAATTTATGAAAAGAATCCATCTGGAATTTGTGTGGAAACTGTGTTGAACTTGTAAACAAAACACACAGAGAAAATCCTACAGTGTCCAAAGGAAGACTGACACACACGAAACAGAAAAAGGCAAGAACTACAGCACACTTCTTGTCAGAAACCTTGCAAATCAGGAGACAATGAGTGACACTTTTAAAATGCTTCAAGGTAAACAAACCTTTTAATACAGTATTCTTGAAGCTAGAAATCATACCTTTCAAAAAATGAAGGAGAAATAAGCACCTTCTCAGAAAAATATAAAAGAAATGAGACCCATTTATAAGAAAAGTTAAAGGAGCTGCTTCAGGCAGCAAGATCACACCATACCAGATTAAGAAGAAAATCTGAATTGGCACAAGCAGTAAGAACATTTCAAATGGACCAAACTGAGACCGATTTTTCTTAGTGAATGTAAGACTTCTTTATATATTCTAGATACAAGTCTTTATTGGATAAATGACTCATCACATTTTCTCTGAATCAATCTTAATGATGCTGGGGAGGCAACTCAGCAAGTAAGATCACTTGCTGTACAAGTATGAGAACTTGAGGTCAAATCCCCATAACCCACATAAAATTTGGGGTGGTGGTCATGCATCTGCTCATGACTCAGTGCTGGTGGGACAGAGTCAGGATTACTGGAACTTGCTGGCTTCCAATCTAGCTCCAAGTTCAGCGAGAGATCCTGTCTCAAAGGAAAAAATTAGAGAATGATAGAGTGGAACCTCTGGCATCCTTTGGCCTGTGTACATGTACATACATCACACAATAATCTCTCTCTCTCTCTCTCTCTCTCTCTCTCTCACACACACACACACACACAAATTAAATTAAATTTAAAATAAATAAATAAGTGAAAGTTAAGTTCAATTTAACTGTATTTTAGTTTTGGCTGCTGGTGCTTCCCATGTCCTAAGAATCTTTTGCTGCTACTCCAAACCATGGAGAATATGCACTTATATTTCCTCCTAAGGGTTTTTAGTTCTTGATTTCAAATTCAGGCCTTTGATCCATTTTAAGTGAACTGAATATATAGTACGAAATACTGGCCCAACCTTATTATTTCTTTGTTTTCCCCTTTCTTTTTCTATTATCATTGATTTTATTATTATTTATTATTATTAATATTTTTTATTGGAGTCAAGGTTTCATTATGTAACCCACTCCAGATTTGAACTTTCTTGTTTCAGCTCTCTTGATTCACCTTCATTTTTGAATTTTTCCTCTTAAGTGAATAGAAATATAATTGATTTTTATATATTGATCTATTTTGAAAATTTATTGGACTTACAGGTCCTTACAGTTTTTCACTGTTTTTAAAAGATCTTTTAGTAGGTATACAAAATAGTGAGTGGGTTTCTTTATGGTTTTTCATACGTATGTATCATTGTACCTTTCTCACTGTTACCCTCATATTCCTTTGTGCCCCCATTCACCTCCTCCCAGAATATATATATATATATATATCATTTACTTTCAGGTCATATATAAGTTAAACATATGAGAAAATGTGATATTTGTCTTTATCGCTCCATTATTCTCTCTTATTTCCCCTCCTCACTACTCCCCTTACCTACTCCCATGTAGTCATCTTCTACTTGCATATATGTATACACACACACACACACACACACACACACACACACACACTGTGTGTGTGTGTGTGTGTGTATACATAAATATATATGCATGTACATTGGGCTCTGCATAAGAAAGTGGATTACTTTGGATTTTCTATTATTTTGGTTATGTTATCTGAGAATTGAAATACTTTTACTTCTAGCTTTCCTATCAGGACGCCTTTTACTTCTTTTGCCTGTCTCCATTACAATGGTGAAAAAAAATAGTAAGAGTGAACTGCTGTGGGATGTCTTTCTGTATGCTGTGAATATGTGTTGCTCTCACTGGTTGATAAATAAAACTGTTTGCCAATTGAGAAGTAGAATAAGGTTAGGCAGTACATTTAACCTGAAGATAAGGTTAGGCAGTAAATTTAAACTGAAGACGGAGATGAAGAAGGGTGGAATCAGGAGAGACACCAGCCTGCTGCCCAAGGAGCAACAAGATGCCAGCAGACTGGTAACACCACAGCCACGTGGCAATGTATAGATTAATAAAAATGGGTTAATTTAAGGTGAAAGAGCTAGCTACCAAGAAGCCTGAGCCATAGGCCATACGGTTTGTAATTAATATAAGCTTCTGAGTGATTATTTTATAAGCGGCTATGAGAGTATGGGTGGGAGAGATTCGTCTGGGCTGTGGGGCTGGGTGGGAGCAGAGAAACTTCTGGCTACAGTGAACATTGTTGCCATGCTCCTGATCTTATGGGGAAAGCATTTGGTCATTGACCATTAAGTATGATGTTGACTATGTTTTTTTTTCTTTCTACATTTTCATGTATGTGTATACCTGTGTATGCATGTTTTGCATGTGCATGGGTGTATGCTTGTTTGGTGAAGGTCAAAGACTGGTGTCAGGAATCACCTTTGATTGTTTTTATACTTTATTCTTTGAGGCAGGGTCTCTCAATCAAACCCAGAGCTTGCCAATGTGGCTAGACTTGTTATCCAACTTGCTCTGGAGATCCCCAGTCTTTGTTTTCCAAAGCTGGCATTACAGCAGGCTGCCACACCCATCAGGCATTTTCATGGGTTCTCAGGATCTGAACTTCAGTCCTCATGCTTGCATGACAAGCACACTGAACAATCAATTTCTCAAGCCTGTTTTTTTGGGTTTGGTTGGTTGGTTGTTGTTTTTTCCTTACCTTAGATTTCTTTTATTACCTTTTGGGAGTTTCATTTTATTCTTAACTTGTTTGGTTTGGGTTTATCACCAAAGGTCTTTGGATTCTGTCAACTGTGTTTTCTACATTTAATCAAATGATTATGTGGACCTTGCCTATTTCTCTGTTGATATGTTATATTACATTAACTAATTTTTATGTGTTAAGTCAACTGCATTTTTGCAATAAATTTGGTGTCTACATGGCTAACAAGTACTGGTTTGGTTTGTGTGTGTGTGTGTGTGTGTGTGTGTGTGTGTGTGTGTGTGATCTTTATCTAGCTTTACTATCAGGATACTATTGGCTTCATGGAGTGAGTTGAGAAGTATTCCCTCTTCTATCTTTCCAGAAATCTTGTCAAGCATTCATATGAACTCTTTACATTAAGTAACTTTCTCATTTCCCTTGTGATTTATATTTTGTTCTATTGATTATTTAGGAGTGTGTTGTTTCCATATATTTAAGAATTTTTCAAATTTCATTTTGCAACTAAATTCTAACTTCATTATGTTTTGGTCAGAGAACATAGTTTGTATGATGTGGATACTTTTAAATTTATTGAGACTTGTATGGTTTATATGTAAAGTCAGACAACAATGAGATAACTCTTACAAACCTATTATTCTGACACCCACCACCAATATTGCCAATACCAAATGCTAGTAAACATCCAGAGTAATTGAAATTCACACTTATTTCCTGTGGTAATGCAAGATAGGGCTACCATTTCATAAAATGGCTTGGTAGTTTGTTATCACATTGAATAATCAGTTGATATATAGCAACCTCAGTTTTGATTATTTGTTCTTATGAAATAAAAAGTTATGTTTAGTACTGAAATTTATTCATGAATAACACATAATAAAAAAACCAGCAAGGATGTGGTGGGAACCTGAAACAGAATACAAATAGAAACAAATGAACCTAGCTGAGGTGAAAATGGACAGCATAACCATGCTGAAAGGCATAAGGAAGAAGATAATTAACCAAAGGAACTTTGGAAAGCAGCATTTTGACTAGACACTGTAAGGGCAGGGGCAAAAAGAACTTTATACAATACTATATTCTACACCTGATCTTAGTCAAAAGATAGGGAAGTAGTTCAATAGCATACTCTAGTTAGCAAATCTAGCTTTCACATGAAATGAGTTGACAGTATTGAAACTATTTGATATGAATTTTAGGAATAAACCAGTAAGTATATATTTTATGGATAAGAAAATGAAGGTTTCACTGTTGAGGAAAAAAAGAAATAGATAAGAGGAGAGGGTAGAATGAACTCCATAGTGCTGAATTAGATCCATAACTATCAGTGTGAGCATATGACTTTTAAATACCATCAACCCACTTTATAGATACATGGGGTTTGCATTTATGGATTCAATCAATTGTAGGTTGAAGATATTTGAGAAAAGATCTGATCACTTGTACAGGCTATTTTCATCATTCCCTAAATAATGTGGTATAACTATCTACATAGCATTTATACTGTGCCAAGTCTTAGGTCATCTAAAGACAGTTTTAAGCACATGGGAAAATGTATGCAGTTTCTATGCGAATACTATGTATGCCATTTTGTACAAGTCATGTAAACATCAAGTTTTGCTATCTGTGATTTGGGGCTCGTGTGTGTGTGTGTGTGTGTGTGTGTAGGATTGGAATGGTAGAGAAATAGACATTTGTGTGTATATGTTGTGTAATGTTTAATGTTCATCATCCCTTTGATCATCTTGAGAATCACCTGAACACACCTCTAAGGATGTGTGTGATGGCATTTCCAGAGAGGATTAAATGAGGAGGGAAGTTCACACTGAAGCAAATGGAGAACCACCCTATAGGTTGGGGTCCTGGACTAAATAAAAGGAAAACAGCAGCTCAGTTGAGTGTCAACTTCCTAATCTGTTGATATGTGAGGGGGCACAGCCATATCCTCCACCACTGAATCCTGCCACTTCTCCCCACCATACTGAATTTTACCCTCTTAATTTGTTAGCCAAAAATAAATGCTTCTTTCTCTTACTTGCTTGTGTCAAGAATTTTGTCAGAGTAACAAAAAAAATAACACACATGGAACACACACACACACACACACACACACACACACACACACACTTCCTGTTCAGCCCACTGAGAGGACCTAGAATTGATTATGTACCTTAACATTTAGATCTTGGTTTGCAAAACATTCTTTTCCAATAAAAACAACAAGAAATCTTTGAAGGATTGATAGATTCTAGGACCGGGCAGAGAAAAACACCAGGCTTGCCTGGGCATCATGTAGCACAACAAAACACAAATTGTTTTTTTAAGCATAGGACTTCTGGAAACAGCATAGGAAACAACCCAAAAGAACTCTCAATGGCCACAGTGGAGCAATTTGAGCAATAAAATTAATAACAGTAGTGTTCAATCATAACCCCAGGATAAAGTAATTTATGAGTATAGACTGATATAAATAAATGTAATAAATTAATAAATAGGAGAGGAGAAGAAGCTCTTCCTTAGAGAAAATTTCCAATTAATGTAGGAGTGAGGGTTAGAAAATCATCGTTAGAACAGTAATATTTGATGAAGACAAGACAAGCCACCAATGCTGCCTATTTGTTTGTGACAACTAAGGAAGAGAAGAAATAGGATATTTTTATAGCTCAGAAGTATTTTTGTCAGGTTATTTAACAACCACAAAGAGAAAAACAGTAACTGAAGAGTAAGTAAAGAAAAGCTCAATAGAATCAAATAATCAAATAATCAAGGCTTCCAATGTCAGTAATAAAGCATGCTGGTATCATGTATCCCCTGCTGTGAGATACAGAGAAGGGCACATCACCACTTCTCAGACATTCTTGCCAATATGAATATTTTTCAAAATAGTCACAGAGAAACTTCAACTAGAAGACATTATGTAAAATATCAGTTGTTGTCAATATGAAGTTCACAAAAGACAAAGAAATACTGTGGATATATCACAGACTAGAGGAGGCTAAGGACACATGAGTAGTTCAATGAAATTTGGGACACCCATTTGGATCTTGGAATATAAACAAATATTAGAAAAACTTGTGAAATGAAAATAAAAGAATATTAAATTTAACATCATCGTGCCAACATGAACTTCTTGATTTTGACAAGTGCTCCATATTTATGTAAGATGTGAACATTAGTAGAAGCTAGGTGAACAACACATGGGAATTCTTTCTCCTCTTTTTGCAACATATCTACATAATATCATATTGTTTCTACACATTTAAAGTTAAAATGAAGCATTTAAAAAAGTTGCTGAAGGGGCAAAGATACAACCAAGAAAAATAACCACAGATAAAGCTTCAATCCTTCAGTTTAAGGAGGGGAAAACACAGAATTCCAGAGAGGTGAGTTTCTGGAATTCCTGGATGGCTGCCTTCTATACCTGAGGTTACTTTAGTCAAAGGATTCTGCTACTGAACAGCAAGCATAAATCAATATTGCATCATGTAAAAGCTCTTGAACAGGTTCGTACAGTTTGGGGCAGGTATATGCATACTTATTTCCTGCCCTGGGCCAAAACTTATTATCAAGTTACTGATATAATATATTTTGCTAAATTATAATAGAAGCTGAAAGTCAGAACTTACTGTATTAATTGAATAAAACTTCAGTTTTGCTCCTAAGTAATCTAGAAGTCTGTGGAATTCATATATAAAAAGCAAGAAACAAAAACAAAAGTAAGCCCGACAACAAGCTGCAGTTCAGCCACACAGGAAAGTATCCAATCAACCCTGAACTTGATGTGTGATGATAGAAAGGTAGCAGGAAGAAAAAGGAAACAATTAGAATTCATATTAATGTGCAGAGCAACTATTTATAAAGTGTGTTCTGTGTGCATGACATCAAAGAATTGACTTGCAAAGCAGTTTCCTAGCCACAGTGTTGTATAATACAAATCACTTCATCTTTTCATCATAAAATGTATGTGCAGTGTACAAGACATGGTTGAGTTTTAACAACTGAAAAACTCTCAGGGTTTGCTACATTTCTCATTGCATCTTAAGGGAGGAGGGTTTATTTTGGCTCATGGCTTGATGAGATACAGTCCATCGTGGCGGGGAGGGCATGGTGGTGAGAACCTGAGGCATTTGGTCACATTGCTGCATTCAGGAAGCAGAAAGAAATGAATGCTGGTGTTCAGCTTGCTTTTCTCCTCTCTTTCCCCTTTTCTTCAGTCTGTGTACCAGCCCATATTTAAAGGTGGGTCTTCCTCAATTAAACTTCCCTGGAAATGCCTTCACAGACACAACAAAAGGTATGTCTCCAGATGATTTTAAATGTGCTCAACATAACAATAAAAACCAACCAATATACAGGCATAAGTGGCTTTGCCAAGGACACGCAGTAAATGGTCAAGTGAATATCTTGCATACTAGCCCTCCAATTCTTAGCTCCTTTTGAGAATTCATTTTTTTGAAATAAAGATAACCTTCTGCCTGTACCTCTCTAGGAAGACAAAGTGGGCATACTTGAGGTCTGGATTTATCTACTCTTGGAAAATTTGTTTTAAATGTTCTGAACAAAATCCAGGATATATTTCAAAGGGCACATTATATCCTTATTATTTAAACACATGTCCTTGAGAATACATTAAATCCATATGTTCCTGAGCAATTAGCATTTGCTATAATTCATTAAAATGCTGCTTTGGAAGTTATTGAGTATTTGAACACATTGTGAGCCTATTCCAAGCACTGGGAAGCAACTCTACTGACAGTCTTAAGACCAATGTAACACTCTTGACATAAGTACAGGCTTCATACCATTTCAGGAGGGTAAGTAAGTGTAGCACATTTGGACTTTGTTCTGTTTCTTAGCCTTCTCAGTCTTCAAGGTGTGGGTTGTTTTTTTTTTTTTGTTTGTTTTTTTTTTAGATCTGCTCAGGCAGGAAGTCAAGAGTTTATAGGTACAGTAAGAATAGGCTTGAAAGCTGGTCTTATTCTGAGCTATGGTCCCATCTCTATATCACTTAATAGCTGGTATCAGTCATGGTTCCAGAAGGAAAAACAGATGACACACTCAAATTACTATACTTCCAGGAAGGGTTCCTAAATGAATAATTTACACAGTGTGGTAAGGGGATCAGGACAGAAAACCAATGGTGTGACTATTACTACTACTGGGCCTGAAAGCATAAGAGGAGAGAGAGAGTGTAAAAGAACCTAGAAAGGAATTCAGATATGAAATTCCAACTCTTGGAAGGCTGAGACAGGAGAACTGTGAGTTCAAGGACAGCCTGAGCTATATAGTAAGACACTGTTTCAGGGAATAAAAGAATCAGAGAAGTACATGTGACAGAAACCAGAACCATCTTTTGAGGGAATGCATGCAGTCTGAAAGAATATTACAAGGAGAAAACCAAGAGATAAAAACTCAACCTTGTTTCCTTCCTATCTGCTCATATTCTACCAGGATGTCCCATTGACTGAATTCAAACTGGCAAGGGGACCAATGATGTGGTCAAGCAAGACACAGAAAATGTGAAAGAGGATCTGTAGAGGCAAATGGAAAGCATCTGAAGTCACATAGGATGCTGGGACTTGGCATGCAAGTCTCCAGTGGGCCAATGAAAGTCAGAGAACAGCTTGCAGGAGTAACCTCTTTCCCTTCACTATGACTTTTAGGGATAGAACTCAGGTCATTAAGTTTGTGTGCAAGTGATTTTACCTGTAGAACCATCTCCCTGGGCTCATCTTCCACTTTGAAATGGATGTAATGAAACGTATGTTGTGGGATTGGAGTAGGTTAAATGAAATCTTAGGTTTACAACCTTGAGCACAGCACCTGGTTCTAGAGCTCACTCAATTTGGGTATTTTCTGGGCTCTGGGGCCTAAATATGATGGTTCAAGGAGCTCAAGGTAAACACATCATCAAATTACTGCCTCAAATCAAAGGTAGGAACATGGCTCTGAGATACCATTTTGTAATTAGTGATCTCAGAAGAAGTACTGTCTTTGTTTTCCGCTTTATAAGGTGGATCCTTATTATGCTCATTCTTCCCACACCCTCAGTAGAATCTGACTACATAGCTCAGGATGGTTTTGAACTCACTAATGCTATCCTGCTTCAGCCTTCTGAATGCTGGAATTACAAGCATGTGCCAAGAAGTTCTGCCCATTTTTGTTTACAATGATCAACAAAACTTTACCCAAGGAACTTTATTCTTGCCTCAACATCCTTCTCAGCTAAAGAGACCTTTATAAACACAATAACTTTGAGTGCTACAAATTTTCATTACTAATCACAGACTTCAATATTTTGGAGAAAAATGTTTTGATCTTTCAACTGAAGAAATGATGAAGCACTTTTGTGATTTTTCTGTTCAAGGAATTTATATCTCTTCTTGTATAAAAGCAAACATTAAGTAAAATCAAAATACTGGAATTCCTCCATCCAAATAATTTTTCCTGTTATAACATAGATAGTGTGAATACTAACTAGGGTTATTTATGTTCTGGTACATAACATAGTTTTGTGGCAAAGGAGTAAGAGGAAGAAATAAAGCTTAGTCAGTCACTGGCTGATCTCCATGAATCTGTGGAACATGACCAGAAAATGACATTATTCCCAAGAAATAGAGGAGGAAGGGACCTCAGCTACAGAAGAGTAGAGTATGTGCTTCACAAGTGCCTGGGTTCAATCTCCTGCATGCCAGCACAGGGGAAAAATAACAGAGAATACCTTTATGGGTCTGGAATAGAAACAAGAGTCATCAACAGCTAAGCCATTTTTTTTTCTGGCAAATTGTGTCTGGGCTTCTGGATGCAAGCTCTGCACTTTTTTTTTTTGCCATCTCTCTGGTTCTCATCTCATCTGCTTCTAAAATTAATGTCTGTCTGAGCTTGTTTATGGTGTTATCATCTTTGAAATCCACCTCTAGCTCCTCGGTGACTCACTAGCTTCCCATCCATAAGTCAGGTATGATTAAAAATATCTCAGTTTTTATCATGATTCAATATACTCACATAGGTAGAAGGCCACAACAGGGCAGAGCCTCAATGATCATGAGTCCCTTTTGTGTTTGTGTGGCTATCCTTCACTTTCTAATCTAGCTATGTATCTCAGAGCTTTGGTGAACACAGGTGCTGTGGATGGGCCAGAGGAAGTGGCTACTCCAGTGCTTCAGTGTCCTCATTCCCAAACCACTGATATTAATAATCCTGCCATAAAGCTCACCTGCTCACGAGATAGGTTATGCTTCCCTAGTTTGGTTCAAGAGTCTATCTTTGGAGGAAGAACTTTAAATTCTAGATATCCCCAACAGTATTTCAGGGGATGTGATCATGGAGATTTCCGGTGTGTCCTATGGCTTCTGTTTGGCCTGAGTCCAGTTTATTTATTTGTACTGAGACAGCCACTTTCTGGAAGATCTGTGAATGGAAGAAAAGTTAGGTTGAGGCATCAGGCAGGCATAGAACATCCTGGGTGTGGTGAAATGGACATAGTAAGAAATGTTAAGAAGAGCAGTGCCTATGTAAGCTGACAAGAGTTCAGGGACAAGAAGGCACTCCGCTAATGAGTGTAGGTGGCAGTTTGAGACCATGTCCTCAATAATATGCATGGGCACCTTTCCCTGGGCTTTTCTGTGGAGACTATGGATTGTTTAAAGAAATATGTGTAAAGCAGGAGGAACTATGTGCATGACCCCAGTGTTGAATGTTGGGACTCACTGTGGCCAGCAACGATGGAATGTGTGGGGTTTGGGGCACTTGAGATGAAGGGAAAATGGGATATATTGCAAACAACCACACAGGGAGAGGAATTTTTTAGTAGTCCCAAAACGATGGAGTGTGACTGGGTTTCTAGGAACTTAAGTCAGATCTAAACTTTGGATATATAGAATTTTAGCTTCTCTGTTAATTAAGGAATTTTCTAATAATATCTATCTTAGTTTGTTAGGGCTGCCAAAACAAAACACCAAAAATTAGGTGATAAGTCACAAAGAAAAAACGTGAATTATTCTACAGTTCTGAAATTTGAAGCTCTGCCATGAAGTATTGGCAGAGTTGGTTCCTTCTGTCCACTGGGAAGGGTCTGTCCCAGTCAGGCCTTTCTGCTGGGCTTTTCAGCATGGCCATCCTTTCCCTTGAGTTCACATTGTCTTTCTTTTGCAGGTGTCTGTGTCGTAGTTTATCCTTTTTCTAATGACACCAATTATATTAGACAAGGGCCCATCCTCATAACTTGGATTTTACTTGGTGACCTATCTCTCAATGCAAAAAAAAATTACATTTGGTGATACTTGGAGTGAGGACTTCTAGTGTAGGAATTTTTCAGGGACATATTTAATCCATAACAATATTAAATATATTTTTACTTACAGTTTTATTGAGGGGGGCACACCACAGCACTCACGTGGAAGTCAGAGGACAACTTACAGGAGTTGGCTCTCTCTTTCCACTTATAGGACCTAGGAATCAAACTTAGGTTGTGAGGCTTGCTGGTAGGTGCCTTTACCAGCAGAGTCATCTTGTTTGTCTCAGGGTAACATTTTAGTCTAGGTTTTTATGTGGATAATTTGGGACCCATACAATAAGTTGGACAGCGTACTTTCTTCAAGTTTGAGGAAGATAGTAATAAGTTCATATTGTTTTCCTCCTGAAGTACTGATACTGTCCACTTATTAGACCTCACTCCCTTCTTTTCTGTGTGCAGGATTTTGTGACAAATTTAGCTTAATAATAAATGTAGGGCTACTCTAGTTATCTCTTTAATGAGCTTCAGTGTTTGTATCTTTCAAGAAAGTGTCCAATTTATGTAAGTTGTTGATTATTGTTCATAACACTCCCTTTGAAGGGCCTGGACTGCTGCCCTTAGTCCCCTTTCAGTGGTTTCATGTGGTTTCTCATATGTTGACCCTGTATTTACCTGTTATTCCTTTCAGGAGTCCCTCTACAGGTTCTGGAAGTCTTCTCTGTCTATTGTTCTCTCCTCTCTGGAACTCTGTCATGATACCTCTAGCTGCCATAGTCTTCCCAGGTGCCTAAACTTGTCTCCCCAGTTCAGAAAATCACCAGGAGCTGCCTGTATGAATCCTTCTGCAGATCCTTCATGGCTGTTAGCTGTGGGAAATATTTCATTTGTTTTTCCTCTTGCATGGATCAGGGTTCTTTATATTCTAATATACAATGGCCTTCACACTGTTATTTTCTGTGGCTTGTCTATGTTTATTTTTTTGTTGCTGTATGCAAGGAAGATCCAGGACCTAGAGAATCTTCAAAAGAGCCATTTCATAGTCTATAAAGAGATGTTTTCTTCTCTATAAAGAGATATGTCTCTGTGTGGGTAGGTGCATATGAGTGCAAGTGCCCATGGAGTCCAGAAGAGGACACTGGATCCCTTGGAGCCAAAGCTACAGGCACTTGTGTGTCACCTGATGTGGCTGCTGAAAACCAAACTCAGGTTCTCTGCAAGAGCAATAAGTTAACTGTTGAGCCATCTCTTCATCCTCAAGTGTTTTCATATTGTTCCCCCCTTTTTACCTTCAGTGATTGCACATTTTTAATTCATTTATGAAATATGCTACCAACTTTGTTAACAGCTATTATTACCCTAGAAATTTACCCATGTCTTTGGCTCACATTCTCTGTTCTTGGTATTCAATCCTAGAACTAAACTGACAGACTGAATACAGTGTTGCAAAGGTTATTTTACAAAAGGCAACTACAAAAATGAGTATCTCTTTCTCTAGTGTATGTATGTGCATGTGTGTGCATGTATTATCTATTGCTGCATAACTATTTAACACCAACTTAGCAAATAGAATACTTCTTATCTATTATGTGATACTTGCTGGACATCAGGCATTTAAGCATGTCTTAGCTGAATCTGCTTCAGGGTCTATCATGAAGTGTCCTCAGCTAAAGTTAAGGTCTCATCTGGAGACCTGAGTGGAGCAGGATTTACTTCTAAGCTCATGTGATTGTTGGTAGGGTTCATTTCTTCAAGGGCCAATGGACTTAGTTTTTTACATCTTTGCTAGCAGGTTTTCAGAATCAGCTTTTAGTTGGTAACCACATTGTCCTTTCCATTGGGTAGTTTATCGTGTAACTGTTTTTACTAAAGCAAGCAAGGCAGACAGGTTAGTAAGGTAGAAGTTAAAATTTTCTGTTTATCACAGAAGGGATATCCTTTCCTATCAGGTTTTCTATATCCTATTTGTGTAGAAGTGGGCCCCATCCATTCTCAGGGGAAGGGGTTATACAAGAACATAAATACAAGGATGTTGGGGTTATTGAAGGGTGTCTTAAACTCTATCACATTCTGCTTTTCTCCCTTTCTTTCTATCCTCCCTCCCTCTCCCTCTTTTTCATAAGTCTACCATATCCTTTAAAGCAGAAAATAGCTGATTGTGTAGAAAACTAAGGCCCTAGTGATACAGTAAAAATGTTTCTGACAAACAAATGAAATGCTACTATCTGTTTCACAGATATTTACTTGAGTATGATGATAGATGAGATTGATGACAGATGCCTATACTATTGACATCAAACATGTGAGGACACTTACCATATTTTAAAATATTTTGAGAAGGAAGACTTATGATCTAATTGCCTTAGTCTCCCTAACCCAAGATAGAGATGAATCTTATTTAACCCTCACTCCAAAGTGATCTCTTTACCTTTGGAAAATAATTATCCCATCAATAATGGAATAAGTTTATTTAAATTGCTTTCATCTTTTTTTAAAACTAAACAATCATGTATTAGGTTATCTACTCTAAGATATGCCTCATACTAGATATAAGTAATAAAGTCATGAATAAGAGTCAGGTCTCCTCAACTGCAGTCTGGGGGCATCTCTTGGATGAGCTAGAAACATACTGCAATGGAAACACCCAGGAATCTATGAGGGTGACCCTAGCTTAGACTCCTAGCAATAGGGGATACAGAGCCTGAACCTGCCATCTCCTGTAACCAGGTAAGACTTCCAGTGGAGGTACTGGGATACCAATCCAGCCACAAACCCTTTGACCTACAATTTGTTCTGCCTGTAAGATGTGCTGGGGTAAAGCTGGTGCAGAAATTGTGGGAGTGACCAAATAATGACTGGCATAACTGGAGACCCATATCCTGAGAGGGAGCTCCCCATTGAGGGCCAAGACCCAGAGGCAGGATATCCCAGAGACCTAGGAAAGAACCAAACATGTCTGACCAACAACAAGAAAAAAATTTTTTAAGTCAATGAAAGGATTCCTTATGACATTCTGCTATACTCACAGATTGGTGCCTAGCCCAATTGTCATCAGTGAGGCTCACTGGGTGGAGGAGAGCAACTAAAATAGAAAATCAAAACAAAGTAAACAAAAAATGCAGCAGAAAAAATAATAAATGTTATGGCACAAATCAATGGAACAAAAAACAGACAAAATATAGAGAAAATCAGTGGAACCAAAAGTTGGTTCTTTGCAAACATCAGCAAAGTTGACACAATACCAAACTCAAGAATGAAAGAAGAGGCATCACTACTGAACTGCAGAATTAAAGGCATTATATGCCAAATCTGTGAGGAAACTTATGCCACCCCTAGAGGAACATAAGTTTGTGACTTACTGAAGAAAAGACAGGAAACGCATTAAGAACTAGAACTAGACTTGAACTGGTAAATGAGAATCTTCCCACAAAATGAAGCCATGTCCAGATGACCTCACTAAGAAATTCTAGCAAACACTTGAAGAAATTGTTATTAGTCCTTCACAGCTTTTCCCATAAAACAGAAGAGCAAGAAACATTATTAATTCCTTTAACTGGACCAGTATTAGCCTATATGATGGTTAAGGAGTGTCAGCTTGACTGGGTTAAGAAACACACAGCAAAGATGTTAATGATGTATCTCTGAGGGTGTTTCCAAAGAGGTATAACTGAGAAATGGAAACCTCTCTAAATGTGGGTGCCACTATCCTATGAGCTGGGATCTCAGACTAAATAAAAAGGGACAAAAGAAGAAGCAAGTTGAATATTAACACTCAGATTTCTCTGCTTCTTTCAAACATTTGTATAGTGTCTGTCTGTCTGTCTGTCTGTCTCTCTCTCTCTCTCTCTCTCTCTCTGTGTGTGTGTGTGTGTGTGTGTGTGTGTGTGTGTGTGATGACAACTTGTGGCAGTTGGGTCTCTCTTTCCACTATATGGGTTCCAGCAATCAAACTCAGGCTATTAGCCTTGAAGGCAAGTATCTTTGTCCACTGAGCCACCTACCTTACTGGTCTTGACTGCAGATGCAACATGACCAGTCACTTTGTGCTCCCACTGTCATGCCTTCTGTACCAATCCTCAAACCATGAACCAAAATAAATTCTTCCTTCCTTAAGCTGCTTCTTATTAGGTGTTTTGTCATACCAACGAGAAAAGTAACTAATGCACCTTAACAGCAAAATAAGACAATGCATTACAAGGAAAGAAAACTATACCAATATTCTTTATAGACAAAACCATATGAGTTATATAAACACAAACATCTTTGAAAAAATTATTTATCAACATACATACACACTAAGGAAAAGAAAAATGGGATTTCTTTCAGGAGTACAAGTTTGGTTAATTATTATCAAATTAAGTAATGTATCATATGAGTAGAATAAAAGACAAAACACACACAACTATCTCAGTAGACACAGAAAAGCACTTGGCCACATACAACATTTATTCCTGATTTAAAAAAAAAAACACACAGTTCAACAAACTAGTAATAGAAAATCAAAAGTAAACAAAAGAAAACAGTGCTTTTCTTATTCTCATGTAACACTCAAAGTACTGACATCTGCCATGTGTCTGGGGGTGGGTATCCTCACATACCACCAAGCCATTCCCCAGCAGACATCAGCTAAGAACTCTGTAATTCAATTACATTTTCTCTTGCTTAGAGATAACATCAGAGCCTATAAGCTGAGAACTCAGTAACGTAAGACTACCCCCAACACACACATTGGATGCCAATAAAAAAATCTTAGTTTGTGACTTGTGTTTCTAACCAACTGGATAGAAACTGAGATTCCCATAATTCTCTTTTCATATTCCATTAATTTGCTAAAGTGGTTCACAGACATTGGGGAAACATTTTAAACTCACGCTTAAAGTCATGCTTCCTCATATATTATAAAGGATATTCCAAAGGATACTGATGGATGTGATGCCAGATGGAAATGATGCTAAGTGAAAGACATGTGAGAAGGGACACAGAAGCATCATGCCATATCAGGTACCTACGGTGAACCCAGTCATCCTGAAAAAGGCTCTCTGAACCCTGTCCTGGGAATTTTGGAAGCTTCATTATGTAATTACAATTGATTACATCCTTGGTCACTGGTGATCAACTCAACCTTCAGCTCCTCTGACTTCCTTGGGGATTGGGGGTGGGGTGGGACTGAAAGTGTTCCAAGTCTTTAATCACATGGTTGGTTCCCCTGGCAACCAACCCCTATCCTGACTCTATCTAGGATAGAGCCCAAGAGCTGTCTCAATAGAACAAAAGAGGTAATCACCCTGGAGATTCCAAGGGATTTAGGAGCTCTGTGTCAGACATTCCAATCACTCAGTAAATTATAAAGATTTTAGGAAGGCAATGCCAGGAACTAGGGTCAGAGATCAGTGTGTGTGTGTGTGTGTGTGTGTGTGTGTGTGTGTGTGTTGTTATTGTTGTTGCTGCTGCTTATTTTTATGCTTAATGGTGAAAATTGCCATGTTTTTTTTTCCCAAAGTCAGAAACAAGACAGTTATGTCTCATTATTCCAGTTGTGTTCCACATTGTACTGGAGGTCTAATTATTGCAATCAAGCAGAAGAAGTAAAAGGCATTCTGGTTGGAAAGGAAAAGGAAAATCTGCCTCCTTTCACAGATCCCATAACAAGCATGTATATAGAAAACCCTGTGAAACCTCAACACAACAAAAACCTAGTCGAACTAATAAAAGAACCCGAGGGGGTTTTAAGATATTTTTAAACATGCACAGAAATTGGTTGAGGCTACAATTCAGTGGATAGAGTATTTGCTGTATAAGCATGAGGACCTGAGTTCAGATCCCAGCACTCATATAAAAAGCTAGGCATCCAATATGCACCTGTAATCCTAGTACTGGAGAGGTGGAGACAAAGATCTTGAGGGTTTACTTTTGAGCCAGTCAACTGGTGAATACCAGGTTCAGTCAGAAACCCCTATTTCAAAAAAAGAAAATGAAGTAGAAAGTGATAGATAACATAAGACATCCACCTCTGGTCTCCACAGGAGCACACACAAGAGCATATATCTGCACACAAAGATCACACACATTTGTAAACATAAATGTGCATGTGTATACACACACATCAAAAATGTACAGAAGTATATTTATATATGCTAGTAATGGGCAGTCCAAAACAAAGAAATTCTCATTAGTAATTGTAGCATGAATCTTAAAAGTTCTTATTAATAAAATCAAACCTGGGGCAGGTATTGGGGTAAACACTGGAAGATCAGAGATACAGAACAAGCCACAGTTAACCTCACCTGGCCAACTTCTCAGCTGATCTTGTTTTCTCAGACTGGAAGCCTCTGTGTCCTCATATCCAAGTGGCTCTCAGCGGAACTGTGCCGCTCAAAACCTAAAAGCTTAACCAGCCAAATGCTTAACCAGCCAAATGCTTCTAGTTTCTGGTCCATGCCTTATATACCTTTCTGCTTTCTACCATCACTCCCTGGGATTAAAGGCTTGCTTTCTGGGATTAAAGGTGTGAGTCACCATGCTTGGCTGTATCCTTGAACAGATGGATTTCTGCCTCTGGAATGCTAGGATTACAGGCGTGTGCTACCACTGCCTATCCTAAGTATCTAGTGACTTTTCTGTTCTCTGACCCCAGATAAGTTTATTAGGGTACACAATAATTTGGGGAACACAATACCACCACAAGTAATAGCATACATAAGAAGAAAAGCATAAGGGGCAGTAAGATGGATCAGTGGGTAAAAGTGCTTGCCAGGCTGAGTTTGATCTCTAGAACCCATGAAAATGTGGAAGTAGAGAAATTAACACACAAAGGCATTCTCTGACCTCTAAACTGACACAATGGCTCATGTGTGCCCCCACATACATCACACGTGATGATAATAATAATAATAATAATAATAATAATAAGTAGTAGTAGTATAAATTTAAAGAATAAAAACTTAGAAATAAACTTGTAAAAATAGAGTAAGATTTTTACTAAAATTTGCACAACATTGGTGAGAAATATTAAATAAGATCTAAATATATTCAACATTTATTGCCTGGAAGACATTATTAACATGTAATTATGGATTGAAAAGAAATGTAGCCACTCCCCCCAATACACACATAAACTCATGTGTTAAATGTTTGGTTCTCTGCTGGTAGCATTATTTGGCTAGGTGGTAGAAACTGAAGGGGGCAGGCCCTAGTGGGAAGTAGGTCACTAGATGCAGGTCACTACAGGTATCTTGTTCTCAATCCCTTCCTTCACCTTTTCTGACCCTGATAGGAATGACTTTTTCTACTATGGCCCCCTCACTATGATGGGCTGATAGCTCTGCAATAGTGACCCCAAAGACATTTTTCCTCCTTTAAACCATTTCTGTCACAGGAAAGCTAACACATAAGAGTTCTCTCTCTATTGATCTGTGGATTCTATCTGTATCAAATGTCCAGCAAAATCTTTTCTAGAAATTGACAAATTGGTCCAAACATTTGTGTAGAAATGAAAAGACTGTAGAACAACAAAGCAATCATGAAAAGAGTGACAAAGATGGAGGATTTCAAAGCCACCACAAAGCTAGAATAATCAAGATAGTGTGGTGCTGGCAAAAGGGTAGGCAGATAGACCAATAGAACAGAATTGATGTTCAGATATAAGCCTTCATATTTGTGTTTAATTGATTTTCAGTAAAAGTAGCAGTATATTTCAGTGGAGATAAGTCTTTTCAGCTGGGCATGATGGAGCACACCTTTAGTCCCATTACTCAGCAGGCATAAGCAGGAGGATCTCTGGGAGTTCAAGGCCAACCTGGGCTACAGAGTGAGTTCTAGTTCCACGACATCGAGGGCTGTTCCCAGAGAAACTCTGTCTCAGAAAACCAAAAAATAAAACAAACAAACAAACAAGCAACAAACTGTCTTTTCAATTCATGGTGCTAGAACAATGACACACACAGATGAAAAAAATCATGTAAAACAACAACAAAATTGACCTAAAGCAGGCAAAAATCAAAACAAAACAAAAACCTCAAAATGGATCATAGATCTATGCATAAGAGTTAAGATAAACTCCAGCCACCAAAATTTCAGGTAGGCCCCCACCTGAAGACCTCCCTAACTGTCTTGGTGCTGCCACACTCTATGCCCCCTCCTCATTGCTGTGTCCCAGCTTCAACCTGAGGCAGAAACCACCTGCATGACCAAAGGCCACAATGGCCAGAAGAACAGAGAGGAAACAGAAACCAAGGAATAAAACACCCATCCAACAAAGACAAACTCAGAATTGGCACGTAGACCTTAAATCATCCAAACCCAGATCTCCAGACAACAGTGTAAAAACACAATCGACAATAGCAAGGACAATATGTCACCAACAGAGCCTAGCTATCCTACAAAGCAAGCCCTGAATATTCCAACATAGCCAAAGCACAAAAAATAACCTTAAAACCAATTTTATTCAGATGGTAGAAGTCCTTAAAGAGAAGATGAATAAATTCCTTAAAGAAATCAAGGAAAAGACAAACAAAAATTTGGATGAAATTAATAGATTCCTTAAAGAAAGCAAACAAACAAAGAGTTGAAGGAAGTTAATAAAAACATTCAAGTCATGAAAATTAGAATAAAACTTTCTTGCATGAATTGAGGGAATTCTGGAAATGAAAGTCTAGGTAAGTGAACAGGAGCCACAGAGACAAGTTTCACCAATAGAAGAGGTAGAAGAGAGAATTTCAGGTGTTGTAGATATGATAGAAGAAATGGACGTATTTGTCAAAGAAAATGTTAAATCTAAAAAATTCCTGACATAAAGCATCAAGGAAATCTGGGACACTATGAAAAGACCAAACCTAAGAATAATAGCAATATAAGATTGTGAAGAATCCATGCTCAAAAGCCCAGAAAGTATATTTTCAATATATATTCAATAAATCATAGAAGAAAATTTTCCCAACCTAAAGAAAGACAGCCTATGAAGGTAAAAGAAGCATAAAGAACATCACATACATTGGACAGAAAAGAAAGTCCCCTTACCACATACTCAAAACTCTAAACATAAAGAACAAAGAAAGAATATTAAAAGCTGCAAGGGAAAAAGAGTAAGTAACATATAAAGGGAGAACTAATATAACTACACTCAAATTCTCATTGAAGACTCTAAATCCAGAAGGGTCTGAACAGATGTCCTACAGACTCTAAGAGACCACAGATGTGAGTCCAGATTGCTATACCCAGCAAAACTTTCAATCACCATAGATGGAGAAAACAAGATATTCCATGATAAAGTAAAATTTAAACAATATCTGTCTACAAATTCAGTCCTACCAAAGGGACTAGAAGAAAAATTCTAACCCAAGGAGGGCAACTACAACCATGAAAACACAGGGAATAAATAATAAATAATCTCACACCAGCAAAGCTAAAAAAAGAGAAACACACACACAAACACACACACACACACACACACACACACACACACACACACACACACACACACACACACACACTACTAGCACCATCACCACCACTACCACCACCACCACCAAAGTAACGGGAATAAACAATCATTGGTCATTGATATCTCTCAATATCAATATCAATGGACTCAATTCCCCAATAATAAGACAAGGACTAACAGAACGTATGCAAAAACAGGATCCATCCTTCTGCTGAATTCAAGAAACACACTTCAACATCAAAGAAAGATATTATCCCAGACTAAAGGGTTGAAAAAAAAAACCTTTTCTAAGCAAATGGACTTAAGAAGCAAGCTAGTGTAACCATTCTAATATCTCACAAAATAGACTTCAAACCAAAATTAATAAAAAAGATATGTAAAGGAGACTTCATACTCATCAAAGGAAAAATCCACCAAGATAATATTTCCATTCTGAACATCTGTTTCCCAAATGCAAGGGCACCCACATATGTAAAAGAAACATTACTAAAGATTAAATCACACATTGACCCTCACACATTGATAGTGGGAGATTCAATACCCCCACTCTGAACAACAAACAGCCAAAAACTAAAGAGGGAAATACTGTAACTAACAGATGTTATTAACCTAATGAACCAAACAGAATGTATAGAACATTTCACATAAGGGTAAAGGAATATACAATCTTCTCAGTATCTCAAACACACACAAAGTAGATATTAACAGATAAAAGTGAAATCATTCCCTGCATCCTATCAGACCACCACAGATTATAGCTGGGTTTCTTTTCTTTTCTTTCTTTCTTTTTTTTTCTGACAAGGTTTCTCTGTATAGTTTTGGTGCCTGTCCTGGATCTTGCTTTGTAGACCAGGCTGGCCTCTAACTCACAGAGATCTGCCTGACTCTGCCTCCTAAGTGCTGTGACTAAAGACATGTGCCAACACTGCCTGGCTTATAGCTGGATTTCAATAACAACAGAAAGCTTATGAACTCATGGAAACTGAACAACGCTATACCGAATGAAAATGTACTGGGTCAAGACAGAAATAAAGAAATTAAAGACTTTCTATAATTCAATGAAAATGAATACACAACATACTAAAACTTATTTGACACAATGAAAGTGGTGTTAAGAAGAAAGTTCATAGCACTATGTGCCTACATGAAAAAATTGGAGAGATCTCATACCAGCAACTTAACAGCACACCCAAAGCTCTAGAACAAAAAGAAGTAAACACACCCAAGAGAAGTAGACAGCAGGAAACAATCAAACTCATGGCTGAAATCATTAGAAACAAAGAGAACAATGCAAAGAATCAATGAATAAAGAACTGGTGCTTTGAGAAAATCAATAACATAGACAAACCCTTATCCAAGCTAACAAAAAGACAGAAAGAGAATATCTGAACTAAGAAAATCAGAAACAAAAAGGGAAACATAACAACACATACTGAGGAAATCCAAAGAATCACTAGGTCATACTTTAAGAACCTGTACTCCACAAAACTGGAAAATCAAAATGAAATGGATGATTTTCTCAATAGATACCACTAACCAAAGTTAAATCAAGACCAGATAAACAATTTAAATAGACCTGTAAGCCCTAAGGAAATAGAAGTAGCTATTAAAAGTCTCTCAACCAGAAAAGGCACAGGGCCAGGAGGTTTTAGTATAGAATTTTAGCAGACTTTCAACGAAGAGCTAATGCCAATACTCCTCAAATTATTTTACAAAATAGAAACAAAAGGAACATTATGAGACTACAGTCGTCTTGATACCCAAATGCACAAAGATTCAACAAAGAGGGAGAATTACAGCCCAATTTCCCTTATGAACATAGATGCAAAAATATTCAATAAAACACTTCCAAACTAAATCCAAGAACACATAAAAAAGACCAAGTAGGCTTTATCCAGGAGATGCATGGATGGTTCAACATAGGAAATTCAGTAAATCCACCATATTAAACAAATGAAAGGAAAAAAAAACATGATCATCTCATCAGATGCTGAAAAAGCCTTTGACAAAAACCAATAGCCCTTCATGATAAAGGTCTTGGAGAGAGTAGGAATATAAGAAACATACCTCAGCATAGTAAAGACAATTTACAGAAAGCCTATAGCCAACACCAAAATACATAGAGAGAAACTCAAAGCAATTCTACTAAAATTAGGAACAAGGCAAGGCTGTCCACTCTCTACATATATATTCAATATAGTACTTGAAATTCTAGCTAGAGCAATAAGACAACTGAAGGAGTTCAAGGAGATACAAATTGGAAAGGAAGAATTAAAAGTATCATTGTTTGCAGATGATATGATAGTAATACATAAATGATCCCAAAAATTCTACCAGGGAACATCTACAGCCAATAAATACCTACAGTAAAGTGGCTGGATATAAGTTAACTAGAAAATATCAGTAGCCCACCTAATGTATTAATAATAAATGAACCAAGAAAGAAATCAGGGAAATAGCACCCTTCACAATAGCTACAAATAATATAAAATATCTTGGGGTAACACTAACCAAGCAATAAAAGTGTTGCATTACAAAAACTTCAAGTCTTTGAAGAAAGAAATTAAAGAAGATATCAGAAGATGGAAAGATCTCCCATCCTCATGGGTCAGTAGGGTCAACATAATAAAAATGGCCATTATACCAAAGCAATATATAGATTCAATGCAATCCCAACCTAAATTCCAACACAGTCCTTTACAGACATTGAAAGGACAGTACTGAACTTCATATGGAAAAACAAAAGTCCTAGGATAACTAAAAAATATCCTGAACAATAATAGAACTTCCAGAGGTATTACCATCCCTGCTCAAGCTATACTACAGAGCTATACAGCAATAAAGCTGCAGAGGTGAGTGACTCTTCTCCCACCCAAAGAGTCCTGCCTCTAGGCCCTAGGCTCTGGGGCACAACCCGGGCCCCCCACCCCAACCCATGGCTTGCCCCAGTTGCAGGCCAGCAGGAAAGACTCTTGTAGGCAGGCTTCCTCACCAACACCCCCATCTGACCCTGCAATCTACAAGACCCACTCCCTACCCCAAAGCCACCCATCACCCTGTAACCTCATCAGCTTCCTGAGACACAGAATCTGCCAGCTCTGATTGGACCAAGAGCTGCACCCTGAGATACAGAATCCGTAAGCTCCAATTAGACCAAGAGCTACAATTGGACAAGTGTGGCCCCCTGAGACACAGACATGGCAAGCACAGATTGAGCCAAGAGCAGCTCCCTCAGACAGACACCTCTTGCACCTATTGGAGGAAGAGATGGGTAGACACCAGTGTATAAGTACATACAACAATTAAAGAGCAATATGGAACCATCAGAACCCAGTGGTTCTATAACAGTAAGACCTGAACATCACAATGTAGAAGTAGCAGAAGAAATCGACCTTAAAATAAATTTATGAAGATGATAGAGTGTAGACAAATTTCTAAACAGTCTTATTAAATAAGAAACACAGAGCCAAATATAGGGGTGAAAGCCATAGAGATCAGGGAAATAGTGAGAGTCACCAGCTAACCTTAGTTCACCACGCTGCCATAACTTCCCAAGAGAGAGAGCTACTTCTTGTCTACCCAGGCTTTTATTGCCTTGCTGTTCAGCTCTCTCATTGGCTCTTAGCCCAGCTACCTCACTTCCTTGTCACTGCCTGTCTGTACAGTCTTCCAGGTCTCTATGGTTGGTACTGGGATTAAAGGTGTGTGTCACCATACTTGGTTGTTCCCTAGCGTGTCCTTGAACACACAGAGACTCTGGTTGCCATGTGATCAGATTAAGGGCATGTGCTACCACTGCCTGACTTTTGTTTATGGCTGGCTATGTCCTCTGATCTCCAGGCAAACTTTATTAACATACAAATAAAATATCACCACATTTTAGCACAAATAAAATATCACAATAGAGTCCTTTAAAGAGGAAATGAAAAATTCCCTTAAAAATTGAGGGAAAAGACAAAAAATGCAAGAAATCAATAAATCCCTTAACAAAAGCCAAGAAAACCAAGAAAAAGCAATTGAACAGGTGAAGGAAACAGTTCAAGACCTGAAAGTTGAAGTAGAAACAATGAAGAAGACACAAACAGAGGCAATGCTGGAAATAGAAAATGAGTACACAAACAGGAACTACAGATGCAAGCATAACCAACAGAATACAAGAGATGGAAGAGAGAATCTCTGGCATGAACGATATAATAGAGGAAATAGGTTCATCAGTTAAAGCAAACACTAATGCCAAAAAAAGTCATAATAAAAAACATCCAGGAAATCTGGGACATCATGAAAAACCCAAACCTAAGAATAACAGGGGTAGAAGAAGGAGAAGAATACCAACTAAAAGGCACAGAAAATATATTCAATAAAAATCATAGAAGAAAATGTTCCCAACTTAAAGAAGGAAATACCTATGAAGATACAAGAAGCTTATAGAATACCAAATAGACTAGAGCCCCCCAAAAGTCCACTTGCCACATAATAATCAAACCACTAAGCATACAGAATAAAGAAAGAATATTAAGAGCAGCAAAGGGAAAAGCCCAAGCGACTTTTAAAGCAGATCCATCAGAATAACACCCAACTTCTCAATGGAGACTCTGAAAGTCAGAAGGTCCTGGACAGACGTAATGCAGACACTAAGAGGCCATGGATGCCAGCCCAGACTAGTATACCCAGAAAAAATTTCAATCACTATAGATGGAGTACACAAGACACTCCAAGACAAAACCAGATATAAACTATACCTGTCCACAAATCTAGCCCTACAAAAAGCACTAGAAGGAAAACTCCAACCTAAAGAGGTTAGATACACCCATGAAAACACAGGCAATAGATAACCCCACAGCAGCAAATCCCAAAGAAGGGAAGATCCTGACATTAACCCACATAGTCATGAACACCTGATTTTTGACAAAGAAGCCAAAACTGTACAATGGAAAAAAGAAAGCATATTTAACAAATGGTGTTGGCATAACTGAATGTCAACCTGTAGAAGACTGCAAATAGATTCATATCTGTTACCATGCATAAAACTCAAGTCCAAATGGATCAAAGATCTCAACATAATCCAGTTACATTTAACCTGATAAAAGAGAAAGTGGTAAGTA
The DNA here is from genome assembly GCA_902168405.1 of Peromyscus aztecus. Taxonomy (NCBI): domain Eukaryota; kingdom Metazoa; phylum Chordata; class Mammalia; order Rodentia; family Cricetidae; genus Peromyscus; species Peromyscus aztecus. The sequence continues at coordinate 30,035 of CABHPQ010110517.1, forward strand.
GCCTTGAATGCATTGGCACAGGAGACCACTTTCTAAATAGAATACCAGTAGCACAAACACTGAGAGCAATGATTAATAAATGGGATCCCCTGAAACTGAGACTCTTCTGTAAGGCAAAGGACACAGTAAATAAGACAAAACAACAGTCTACAGAATGGGAAAGGATCTTCACCAACCCCACATCTGACAGAGGGCTGATTTCCAAAATATATAAAAATTCAAGAAACTAGACATCAAAATACCAAACAATCCAATTAAAAATGGGCTACAGAGCTAAACAGAATTCTCAACAAAAGAATCTCATATGGCTGAAAGACATTTAAGGAATTGCTCAACATCCTTAGTCATCAGGGAAATGCAAATCAAAATGACTCTGAGATACTACCTTATACCTGCCAGAATGGCTAAGATCAAAAACAGTGATAACAGCTTATGTTGGAGAGGATGTGGAGCAAGGGGAACACTTCTCCACTGTTGGTGGGAATGCAAACTTGTACAACCACTTTAGAAATCAGTATGGCAGTTTCTCAGAAAATTGGGAATCAGTCTACCTCAAGGCCCAGCTGTACCTTGGACATATACTCAAGGAATTATCGATCATACAACAAGGACACATACTCATCTATGTTCATTAACAGCATTATTTGTAATAGCCAGAACCATGAAACAACCTAGATGCCCCTCAGCTGAAGATTGGATAAAGAAAATGGGGTACATATATACAATGGAGTACCATTCAGCAGTAAAAACAAAGATATCATGAATTTGTAGGCAAATGGATGGAACTAGAAAATATCATCCTGAGTGAGGTAACCCAGACTCAGAAGGACAAACATGGTATGTACTCACTTATAAGTGGATACTAAATGTAAAGCAAAGGATAACCAGACTACAACCCAGAGCTCCAGAGAAGCTAGCTAACAAGCAGGACCCTGAGAGGGACACATGGATCACCCTGGGAATGGGAAATAGATGAGATCTCCTTGAGTAAACTAGGGATGAGGGGAGCAATAGAGGGTAAGGAGTGGGGGATGAGAACATAAGGGAAATGGATCGTTGAACTGGAACAGGGACAGAGTAGGAGAGCAATGAAAGAGACACTATGACAGATGGAGACATCATCTGAATAGGGAGAAATGGGTGCTAGGGAAGCTCCCAGGAATCCACAAGCATGACCCCAGCTTAGACTACTAGCAATAGTGGAGAGGGTGCCTGAACTGGCTTACCCCAGTAATCAGATTGGTGAATACCCTAACTGTAATCATAGAGCCTTCATCCAGTAACTGATGGAAGCAGATGCAGAGATCCCTAGCCAAGCACCAGGCCAAGCTCCAGGAGTCCAGTTGAAGAGAGAGAAGAGAGATTCTATGAGCAAGGGGCTTCAAGATCATTATGGGGAAACCCATAGAGACAACTAAACCAAACTAGTAGGAACTAATGAACTATAGACCAACAGTTGTAGAGTCTCTATAGGACTGGACTAGGCCCTCTGCATGAGTGAGACAGTTGTGTAGCTTGATCTGCTTAAGGGGTCCCCTGGCAGTAGCATCAGGATCCATCCCTGGTGCATGAGCTGGCTTTTTGGAACCCACTACCTATGGTGGGACACATTGCACAGCAGGGGGAGGGGCTTGGACCTGCCTCTGCTGAACTTACCACGCTCTTTCCAATTGTAAAATTTTCAGGATAGCTGAAACTCTGAGCTCTTTCTTCCTGCCAATGCAGAGTGGCAGCATCTAAATTACAAAGAGTCGGCAGGTAGGCCTCATTGTTGCTGGCTAAATAGCTAGCAAGCCCAGAGCTTAAAGTTTTGCTGTCTGTTTGCTTACTTTGGTTTATATGTTCATTTTTCCCTCAGAGTGGGAATAATTCAATATTTAGGATCCCTTCGTGGAAAATGCTTTTCTGTTTTTTCCTTATGGTGGGAATAACTCATTATTAGGTAGTCCCTTCATGGGAGTAAGAAGTTTAAATGTGAGTTTGCATGTGCAGGGCTGGCCCAACAGCGGTGGCAGACAAAGGCATGCATGAGATAGCCTGGAGCAGCCTGGAGCATGCATGAGATAGCCTGGGCAGGTACCGCCGGTGGGAGGCGAAGCTGCGATGGAGCGTGCGTGGCTATAGAGCCTGAGCACTAGGCTGAGCCAAAGCTAAGCCACAGCCTCAGCTCACGCCAAGAGAGCAGAGGCCCTGGGAAGGACAGGCACTAAAAGTTTAAACGGGCCCAACTCCTGGTGAAAAATGGTTTCAGTCAGGACATGAATGCTAAGTCAATGCGGTTTGAATAAAGGATGTTCTGATATTTTGATTGTCTTAATAAATGCTTGGATTTTCATGGTAGATAAACTAAAGGAACAGGATTCATAATTTTAAACTGTATATTGGGTATGCTCTTGTCTGTTGATCATCACTGAAAATTTGGCTCTGCAATTTAAGTTGCTTTCTAGAAATTCTTGGTTTAATTATAGAAATATAACACCTCAAATGGATTGGGTTATTAGCTTATTAAATAATGTTGTTGCTAAGATAAACCCATAAATAATAATCTTACTGATAAAGAGGTTACAAAATTATTTTTCCAGTAAATAAAATACAGGTAAATTGTTTGGTCCACATTGTTAATAATTGGCTATTTGTGGTAATGTGTTACTTGGAATCTATAAAAAAGGATCCTCTTTTTAAGACTTTATAAAAATACTCTAGAAGAGTATTACCTAAAGTTACCTCTTCAAGCCCTATAGAGATTGCATTTAATGCTTTTATAATTGACATATGTAAAAAGGACCATAAAAATAAAAACTGGTGATAGAATTGCTCAATTATTATTGCTTGCATATTTTAAACACAAAATGGCGCCTATATGTAGAACTGGAGGCTTTGGAAGTACAGGAAAAAAAGGTGTTTTGACAAACAGTTATCAATGATAAACAGCCTAAATTAGAAATAAAATTATATGGGATTGAGATTGAAAGATTATTGGATTCTGGTACTGGATATATCTATAATTTCACAAGAATCCTGGGATCCCAATTAGCCCCTTAAAAATTCCACCCCTAACCTACAAGGTATCGGCACAGCTCAGACGCCATTACAGAGCAGGCTACTTTTAAATTGGAAGGATGAGGAAGGTCATGCTGGAACTTTTCAACCCTTTGTGCTACCTGACATTCCAGTGAACTTATGGGGATGAGATGTGTTAGATGGTATGGGAGCAGTGCTTACTACACAGCCTGTAAAACAGATGCTGAAGAGTCAGGGCTACTGCCAAGGCAGAGGCTTAGGGAAAATGTTGCAAGGAGACCCACTCCCTGTGGCAGACAAAAACTGTGTCACTAGAGGTCCTGGGGAAGGTAGAGGATTAGAGTCTTTTCCATAGGGGTCACTGCACAGCAGCCTTTGATAATACAACTGATAAAAATCACTTGGAAAACTGATGACCCTGTATGGGTGGAACAGTGGCCCCTTACTAAAGAAAAATTGGAGGCTGCAAACGCATTAGTTAAGGAACAGTTAGATGCTCGACATATCATTCCTTCCACTTCACCTTGGAACTCACCTATATTTGTTATTAAAAAGAAGTCAGGAAAATGGAGACTATTACAGGATCTTAGAGCTGTAAATAAAACCATGCTTCTCATGGGAGCAACACAGCCTGGCTTGCCTGCCCCTGTGGCAATTCCTAAACATTGGCATTTAATTGTGGTTGACTTGAGGGATTGTTTCTTCACCATTCCTTTGCATCCCGAGGACAGTCTTCACTATGCATTTAGTGTTCCTTCAGAAAATCTTAAAGAACCTTATCAGAGATATCAGTGGATGGTATTGCCTCAAGGAATGGCCAATAGTCCTACTATATGTCAAATTTATGTGTCTTTGGCCATAGCTCCAGTTCAAAAAGCTTTTCCAGATGTTTATATAATTCACTATATGGATGATATATTAATGGCTGCTAAAGATAAAAAACTTGTTTTTGATGCCTTTTCTAAATTACAAGAGGTTCTTAGCCTGGCTAATTTACAAATAGCCCCAGAAAAGGTACAGGTATCTTTTCCCTATCATTATTTAGGTCATGAATTGTTATGCACAGGCATACGTCCACAAAAGATTACTCTGCATATGGATCAGCTACGCATGCTTAATGATTTCCAAACCTTTCTGGGAGATATTCAATGGCTTTGATCCACTTTAAAAATTCTGACAGGTCAGCTTCGTCCTTTGTATGATGTCTTAAAGGGCGACCCTGACCCTTTATCTCCCCGTGAATTAACAGCTGAAGGATGTATAGCCCTACAATGAGTGCAAGAGGCCCTGAAACAGGCTCACGTGCAGTATATAGATCTGTCTTCTCCCTTATTGTATTTGATATTTTGTTTTACTCATTCACCTACTGGAGTGTTTTGGCAAACAGGTCCTATTCTATGGGTATATTCCCCAGCTTCTCCAGCAAAAACCATCACTCCTTATCCACAGGCTGTTGCTCAGATTATATTTAAGGGAATCAAGATCAGTGTTCAAACTTTTGGTAAGGAGCCAGATATTGTGGTGACCCCATACACCCAGTCTCAAATAGCATGGTTGCAAGCTAATGATAATGATTGGGCCATATTGACATGCTCCATGCAGGGTCAGTTTGATACTCACTACCCCTCCAATGATGTGTGTCAGTTTTTTTAAATTGCATCCTGTTATATTTCCCAAGATAGTACAGATGACTCCTATTCCTCAGGCCTGTGTGGTATTCACCGATGGCACTTCATGTGGTTTTGCTGTGGTGGTTTCTGGTAACATAGTGAAGAGAATGAAAGTCCAGGGCAGTTCTGCCCAGATGGCAGAGATACAGGCACTGTTGCTTGATTTGCAGATGTTTTCTGATGAGAGTGTAAATATTTATACTGATAGTCAATATGTGGCACATGCCATTATGCCTTTGGAGACAACAGCCTACATACCATCCATTTCTCCCATTCATGAATATTTATTGCAAGTGCAAGGACTTATATGGTCCCATTCACATAACCTTTATGTGGGCCATATTAGAGCTCATACTCAATTGCCTGGACCTCTAAGTGAAGGTAATCAGAGGGCTGATGCCATTACTCATATGGCTGTCACATTAATTTGTTCTGCCTTTGAAAAGGCTACTCAGTTGCATCAATGTTATCATCTTAATGCTGGATCTCTTCGTCATCATATGGGAATAACCCAGGAACAAGCCATCCAGATACTCAAATCATGTCCTATTTGTGTTGAATTTTTACCTGTTCCCCATTTGGGAGTTAATCCCCGAGGACTTTTACCTAATCATGTGTGGCAGATGGACTTCACACACGTGCCTTCCTTTGGAAAATTACAATATGTCAGTGTGTCTGTTGATACATATTCTTTTCTAATTTTTGCTTCTGCCCATTCAGGTGAAAAGGTTAAGGATGTAAAGAATCATTGTCTTCATGCTTTTGCCTATATGGGAGTGCCAAAATGCATAAAGACTGATAATGGTCCCGCCTATAGCAGTACGGGATTTTCTAAATTCTGTCAAGACTTTTCTATTGTTAATAAGACTGGTATTCCTTATAATCCTCAAGGACAGGCTATAGTAGAACGCTGCCATCGTACCTTAAAAACATATATTGCTAAAGTAAAAAGGGGGGAGCTAGGGGCTCATCTCTCCTCTCCACATTCTATTCTTTCTCTTGTTTTATATATTTTAAATTTTTTATTGGTGGATTCTGCTGGAGTATCTGCTGCAGATAAGCACTGGAGGGCTCCTGTTGCAAATCATCCTCTGGTGCGATGGAAGGATCTTTCTACTGGCACTTGAAGGGGACCCAATCCGGTGTTGGTGTGGGCCCAGGGTTCTGTTTGTGTCTTTCTGCAGGACAAAGAGGTTCTTCTTTGGGTTCCTGAGTGCTGTGTGTACCCTGTGGCTGCTGCTGAATCCCAACATGGCAGAGACCTATTGGGCCTTCATGAAAAACTCTCCCCTTCTGATGCCAATGGGGATTGAGAGCCCAATACGGCTAGCCTTGACAAACATTAATGTAAGCCTAGGAACTGTAGCCATGTGGTTGGATTCTTCAGAAGGTAATGTATGGTAACTTTTTTCAAAAATGTTGAGAATGTGTCACCCAGACACCTTGGAGATTAAGGATAACTCTGAAGGTCACTGACCTTCGTTTGTTAACAATGACATACCAGCTAAGCCTTTTTCATTTTAGTAATTCTCTTCAAACTGGTGTAGTACCTACCTTTTCAGGAATGGCTCTGTGCAACTTTTATTGGCCTCCTGAAATTCATCTAGCCTTTTTGAAGATACCTTATAATTTGTGAGCCTGAATGTAGCCATTATGAGACCATTAGTTCTGCTCCTTGTTTGCTGTCTGTTACTTTTTCTTTATGGTTCTCAGTTATTCTTTTGCAGAGCTGCCAGCATAAGTCGTGCTGGGATCAAGAAAAATGGACCTTGGTGGTTCGTGTTCCTGGAGCTGTGTCCATGCCAGTGGACCATGGCAGTAGACACAGATGATGCTCACACGCTCCAGAAGAGAATCTACATCGCTCTTGCCATTGTTGCTGTTATAGCGGTGGTGGCCACTGCTGCTATTGTTTCTGGGATTGCTATTTCATAATTGGTTACTACAGCTAGCACAGTGGAGACCCTGGCTACAAAAGTAGCTACCACAGTGAGTTAATCTTTCATTCTATTGGGCATGATAAATTTAATTCAATAGTTATATACATTTGAATTGGCTTTGAAAGTTATAAAATTTATAAAACTCAAGTTCCACTTGCCTATGGGATACCACCTTACAAGGACTCCAATTTGCAGTAAGGCTCATTAAGGAAGGGAATGGCTCAATTGCCTTTAGCCTACTGGCTATGGGTGGGTTAGGACTTCTGTTGGTCTTTTCTGTGTCGTACAGATTGCAAGCCCAGCGTCACTTTGAGATCTTTGGCAGCAGTTACTCTACAGCTCATGTGGTTCAGTCTATACGATAATGAGTATTCAGAGACGGGTCATGCTTGGGGGGCGGTCATCAACCTAAGCCAGAGCACTTGTGTGGCCTGGGCAGGTGTCTCCATGATGGGTAAGGTGACCTGCTGACATCCCATGCAACCTAAGTCAAGAGCTCATTTTTTAGTAAAAAGGGGGGACCTGTGGGCCCTGGCCCCCCACTGTGAGTGGCTGCCGCCTTGCTTGCCGACCTTGACCAGATGTCCTCCCTATGTTGATTCCCTGCCAGTTTCCTTCTCACCTACCAATCACCGGAGGTTTTTCACCAGAGGTTCTTTGTTCGTGTATCGTGCCTTTGGTGTAAACAGTTTAGATGCAAGAATGTAGAACATTGGGTAGCGAACTTCTGCCCTCCGGGGATCCTCCATTGTGCTGTAAGCCTGTATTTAAGGTTTCTTCCCTCTTTCAATAAACAGCATTTGGCATTCTGCTGTGGCAAATGATTCGCTGTTTCTTGTCTCTTATTTTTTAATCCACAGCCCCTCGCTCAGACATGGTGAACGGGTATCGTTAACTTGGACGTTACCGCAACAAGAGAGAGAGCCAGAACCAAGCCTAAGCTAGGCCAAACATTCATAGCTAATACGAAGTCTCCACGTCTTGATTTGGGAGCTGATTGGTAGCCCAAAAGAAAAAGCCTGCTACAAAAGAGAATTCTCTATAGAGAAATCTCAAATGACTGAGAAACACTTAAAGAAATGTTCATCATCCTTAGCCATCAGAAAATGAAAATCAAGACTACTTTGAGATTCAAACTTATACATGTCAGAATGGCTAAGATCAATAATACAAGTGGCAGGTCATGCTGCTGAGGATGTGGAGCAAGGGGAACACTCCTCAATTGCTGGTGGGAGTGTCAAACTGTACAGCCACTGTGGAAATCAATATGGTGGTTCCTCAGAAAACTGGGAATCAAACTACTCCAACACCCAGCTATACCACTCTTGGGCACATACCCAATGGATGCTCTACCATGTCACAAGGATACTTGCTTAACTGTGTACATAGCAGCTTTATTCATAATAGCCTGAAACTGGAGACAACCTAGATGTTCCTCAACCAAAGAATGGATAATGTGGAAACCTAGTGCAATAGAAACTTCCTGAATCTATGAGGTTGACCCTATCGAGGACTGCTAGTACTAGAGAATATGGAGCCTGAACTGGCCATCTTCTGTAATCAGGCAAGGCTTTCAGTAGTGGGACTGGGGTACCATCCCAGCCATAAAACCTGCAACCTACAATCTGTCCTGCCTGCAAGGACAATGATTTGGTGTAATGGTGGCATACAACAATGACTGGTCTAATTTGAGACCATAAGAGGGAACCCATGCTTGACATTGGCTGGATGACCAAGAATCAGAGGCTGGATAGCTCAGAGACCTAGAACCAAACACAACTGAAAAAAAAAAGAACAGGATAGTTTTGGTGCAAGCCTTTAACCGCAGCACTCTGGAGGCAGAGACAGGTGGATATCTGTTAGTCTGAGACCAGCCTGGTCTACAGAACTAGTTCTAGGACAGCCAGAGCTATGTAGAAAAACCCTCTTGAAAAATAAAACAAAAAAAGAAATGATTCCTAGTGATATTTTGCTATACTCTTAGATTGGTGCCTTATCCAATTGTATCAGAGAGGTTACCTCCAACAGCTGGTTGGCGAAGATTCGGAAACCCACAGCCAAACAATTGGCAGAGAGAGAAAGCCCAGATTGGAAGTCTCCATTAGGTCCTCCTCTCAGAGCTCAGGGAATCTCACAGAAGGGGGAGAAGAGGAATTGTGGAAGCCAGAGGGGTCAAGGACATTGGGAGAGCATGGCCCATGGGATCAACTAAGGAGGGAGTTCACAGAGACTGAAAAGGCAATCATGGATTCTGTGTGGGTCTGCACTTGGCCCTCTGCATATGTGCTATGGCTGTGTAGCTTGGTGTTTTGGGGGGACTCCTAAGAGTGGGAATGAGGTTGTCTCAGACTCTTTTGCCTGCTCTTAGGACCTTTTTCCTCCTATTGGGTTGCCTCACCCAGCCTTGATGTGAGAGTTTGTACCTATTCTTATTGTATCTTGTTGTGCTATGTGGGGTTGATGTCCCTGGGAGGCCTGCTCTTTTCTGGGGAAAGATGAGATTGTAGAAGGGTAGAGGGGTGGAGGTAGGGGGTATGAATCTGGGGTAGAGAAGAGGTGAGGAGGGAACTGATATGAATGGAGGGAGGGGAATCTGCTATCTGTATGTATTGTATGAGAGAAGAATAAGTAAAAAATTAAAAGAAAAAATTATTATTCATCTGAAAACAATTACAACAGAAATAGAGAAGAGAAAGGTGATCTTGAGTCAGGCTAAAAAGAAGGGAGACTCAAAGAAAAAATCGCGAATTTCATGTCATAAAAATGTAAAATCTTGGGCCTGTCATAGTGGCGGTGGCACACGCCTTTAATCCTAGCACTCAGGAGGCAGAGGAAGGCAAATATCGGTGAGTTTAAGGCTAGCCTGGTCTGAAAATTGAGTTTCAGGACAGCCAGAGCTGTTACACAGAGAAACCCGGTCTCAAAAACAGTAAAATTTTTTCAATTTGAGGTTTGGAGGAAGAAAAGGGAGGGGGAAATTATGTGCTAGATAAAACGGCTGAACAGGCATTTCATTAGAGATTTATACTAATTTTCTGTAAGCATATTTAAAGAACGCTCAGTCCAATTTCTTATCAGAAAACTCAGATCAAAATAACAATGAAAGATATAAAATATATTAAAAATAAAATAATGAAATACTATTTTAGAATCAGTAGAACTGCTATATTAGAAAGACAGACAATAAGTGTTGGAAAGGATGTGGATAAACTGGAATGCTCATATGTTTCTGATGGTATTGTAAAATGGTGTCGCTAGTTGAGAAAACAGCTTGACAGCTTCTTAACAAGTTAAGCACAAATCTGCCATATTATACAATAGTTTCCCTCTTATAAACCTACACAAGAGAAACAAAGACACATGTCTGCAGAAAGACTTGCATACAGATATCTATAACAGCATCATTCACCATCATCAAAGTAAATGTCTATCAGCATCTTTGTTTTTGTTGAAGTAAGACTGGAACTCATAGCCCTATGCATATTAGATGAGCACTGCATTACCAAGACATACCTCTAGGCTGCCACCAAATTTTGATTATTAAATACAATATGTCTAAACATAACATGAAATGATATTCAACCATCAAAGGAAACAAAGTACTGGTACATGCCAAAACACGGATGAAACTAAAAAACACTGTCCAGTGAAAAGACTGTGTGGTATCTAAAGTCTAGTATAGCTGGATAGCTATACTACAGCAGAATACCATATGATTGTTCAAACAGAAAAGAAAGAATATCACTTCATGTAACTGCTCAAATAGTAAAAAAGATATAAAATGAGCTAGAACTAAGAACAACAACTGAGATGAACACTGTCACTTCATTTTAAAGGCATCTCTATATTACTAGCCCTTTCCAGTCAGGCAAAAGGTGAGTAAACCCTATCCTAGGAATCCACTCCCAATTTTAACTCATGCACAATATTCTCCACTATTAATGTTTCCCATAAAATTAGCTGTTCAAACCCTCTTGAGAAGCCCACCCCCTCTTGAGTGTATTCTTTTACCCTGTAATAAAACCTCACAATTTTTTACTCTGTTTTGTTTCTAAAGTCATTCTCTGCCAGTGACAAGAATTTAGAAACAATGCATTAGAGATCGCCACCTGATCTATTTTTGAGATGTCCCAAATTTCACATGCTGGTAACAAAGCTGGAAAAAAAAAGAAAAGAGAAAGAAAAAAAGGAGCAAGTCTATAAATATAAAATATATTGATAAATTGTCATGTACTATTTATGCTTACTGAGAAGCTGTATCTGGAAGTAGGGTAGAGTAGATACCCCTACCCCCCATCCTGGCCACCAGCATTTCACATCCAAGTGTATTTGTCTCAAAGTGTCTTTCAGGGTCCATTTTCTGGGAATAGGCTGGCCTTGTGGTCGTGTGACAAGAAGAAAGGTAAAGAGCAAACAGCTGAGGGTACTAAAACATTATGTTCTTTAGACCAACTGAGAAGTAAACTATTTCCAGCACAGGTTACTATTGTTTATTCCATGGTATAAAAATACTTGCAGTGGGAACAGGAAGCTGGAAGCTTATCCAGGAGAGCCTCTTAATTGGGAACTCCAGCATGGTTGCTTCTTCCGCAGTTGATTTCTGAAGGGTATTGTAAGCCCTCTTTTGATGATGTTGCTTTTGTTTGATCTCTCTTAATCAATCTACTCCAGTCATCACTGCTGGATATTGTAAGCACTTGATTTAATGATGTTTGGCTGCTTCTATTTGTGACATGCTATTTGTTCTTTTATTTTTGCTTGCCTCATAAAACTCACTCCTTTGAAATCTAAAGATCATTCTCCACATCTTACAGAATAGTCACAAAAGACCACACACTATATGATTTCATTTAGATAAAACGGCCAAAAAACAAACCATTAAAGACAAATGTAGATTGTTGGTTGTGTACAGATGGCTACACAAATGGTGAGGGACTGCAAATGGACCATAGGGTAATGATGATATTAGAAATTTGGATTGTGATGACAGTTGGTCCACTCTGTAAAGATATTATCTTAACTTGTACAATAAAAGTGGGTGAAATTTATGGTATGTAAGTTCAAGAAGACTTTGATTTAAGAAGTAAGGGAGGTGGAAAGTGAAGTTTTCCACTCTTCGCTTAAAAGGAATGACTTCTTGGAGTGGGGAGCATCACAGATTTTATTCTATCACCAGCTCCTTACCAAGATAAAATTAGAGAACAAGCTTCAAGAACATGTGAGGGAACTTTATTTTAATAATGCAGGCAGAAATTCACATATTGCACCATTCACTTAGTATATTAGTGTAAAGTTTCTATGCAATGGATGATTTTATAAATCTGACTGAGACTTTTAAAAAGTACACATAGCTTTAATTTAACTAAATTCTTTATTATAATGCTACTATTTTTCAACTTCCATTGAAAATTCTCTTTTTTGAGATAGGCTATCTCTCTGATTGTCCTGAAACTCACTATGTAGACTAGGTTGGCCTCAAATTCACAGAGATCCACCTACTTATACCTCCATGCTGGATGAAAGGTGTGGCTACCCTTCCCACCTTGAAAACTCCTTATCATCAAAGCTACTATGTATGGGCCAAGTTTTTGGCTATACTTTGACAAATTTTTATGGGGCAAGAGTATTGCTAAAAACAACCCACTTCTAGCTTGCTTGGAAGCAAAAAAGGAAGGAGAGTATCTTAGAGTTTTTATTGCTGTGAAGAGACACCATGACCATGGCAACTCTAACAAAAACATTTAAATGTGGTGGCTAACTTCCAGTTTCAGAGGTTTAGTCCATTATCATTATTGTGGGGAGCATGGTGGTGTACAGACAGACACGGTACTGGAGAGGTAGCTGAGAGTCCTACATCTTGCAGGCAACAGGAAGTTGACTGAAACACTGGGCAGTGCCCTGAGCATAGGAAACTTCAAAGCCCACCCCCACAGTGACACACTATCTCCAATAAGGCCATACCCACTCCAACAAAGCCACACCTTCTAATAGTGCCACTCTCTATGAGATTATGGGGGCCAGTTACATTCAAACTACTACATTCCACTCCCTGTCCTCCTTAAGCCTATAATAATATCATAATGCAAAATGCATTTAGTCCAACTTCAGAAGTACCCATAGTCTATCACAGCCTCAACAATGTTTAAAAGTCCAAAGTTCAAAGTCTCTGCTAAGACTCATACGATCCCTTAACCTAATACCCTATAAAATAAAATTAAAAAAAAACAGATCACACACTTCCAACGTTTCATGGCACAGTATATACATTTCCAGTGTTTCAGTCAACTTCCTGTTGCCTGCAAGATGTAGGACTCTCAGCTACCTCTCCAGTACCATGTCTGTCTGCACACCGCCATGTTCCCCACAATGGTGATAATGAACTAAACCTCCAAAATGTAGAGAAGGAAGAATAGTGAGAAAATACTGGACTAAAGCAAGACCAAAAAACCAGCTGGGCAAACTCCAAACTCTGCTTCTCCATATCTAATGGCAAAGTGCTCTTCAGATCTACAACTCCTTTCAGCTTTGTTGACTGCAGCACATTTCTTTCTCTTGGGCTGGTACCACTCCCTGTTAGCAGCTCTCTTCATCAGATCTTCCATAACTCTGGCATCTCTAATGTATTGTGTTCTCCAAAGCAATCCAGGCTTCAATTGCACAGCTTCACACAATGCCCTCTCTATTAGGTTTTCCATTCAGGGATACCCCTGACACATGCCTGGCCTTAGTGGCTTTCTGTAGACATGGAGGCAAATTCCATAACTCATTTCTTCTATCCTTGACTCTAAAACCAGAACCACATGGCTGAAGCTGCCAAGTGCTGCAGCTTGCTGGGGCTGGAAAATGGCTCCCTCATTCAATTACATCTTCATCAGTTTTCTGTCCTTCATTGCCTAAGCTTGGTTGTCCTGAAACATGCTCTGTAGACCAAGCTGGCCTCAAACTCAGAGGTCTCCTAGCCTCTGCCTTCCCAGTGCTGGGATTAAAGGTGTGTCCCATCACACCCAACTCTAAGCTTTCCTTTCGTTTATTTTCACAAGTTGGAAATTTAGCTGGGTGAGATCTTACCCTGAGGTCACTACTTGTTTTATTTCATTTTTTAATCTGTTTAGCTCATTGAACACAGGTCTTAGCTCCACTCCACTTCCTGGTGCTCTTTTTCTCCTAAAAATTTTGTAATTTACTCTACTCATCTTGCTCCTTTTCATTATAAATCTTCATTAGAGTTACCACTAATAACCACATGACATAGTGTTTTGAGATTTCTTCTGTCAATGGAATTAATCTAAAACTCTTCACTTTAGCTTCAGGCAGACTTTTTGGACAAGGGCAAAATGCAGCCACTTTCTTCACCACAAGAATGATCATAAGGTATCGAACTAAAATTCTCTGTAACCTCTTGAGCAGCCCTCCACAGTTCATCAAATCACATTCAACACCACTGTCTTCCATGTTTCTACTAGTATGGCACATTAAACAGTGCTTAAAACATTACACTGCTTTCACAACCCAAAGTATCAAAGTCCAAATTCCTCCAAACAAAAACATGGTCAGGCCTATTATAGCAATACTCCTGTGGGGGGCCCAAAACAGCTTGACCTCACAGTTGCTATGACAGGCTTAGCAGGCCCAGACACAGCTGCTGTGACAGGCTTACTGACAGGCAACACCTGGATCCAAGAAAATCCATAATATAACACCAACCAGGGATCCACTCAGGGATGGGCCAGCATATAAGGGGAAGTACCAGACATCCCAAACATTCCAACCGTTAAGATTAGATAAGATTGCCAGATGTTCCTGAGCCTAGCACGGACCTATTTCCCCTTTTTACCAAGATACCTCTTAGAAAAATGTCAGCAATGGCCAGGCGGTGGTGGCACACAGCTTTAATCCCAGCACTCAGGAGGCAGAGGCAGGAGGATCTCTGTGAGTTCGAGGCCAGCCTGGTCTACAGAGTGAGTTCCAGGAAACGCGCAAAACTACACAGAGAAACTCTGTCTCGAAAATCCAAAAAAAAAAAAAAAAAAGAAAAGAAAAGAAAAGAAAAAAAAAAGAAAAATGTCAGCCATCAGGGTCCTCTGCTATGATTAAAAACCCTACCCTGCCCAGATTTGGGGCTCTCTGCTCTCACTGCTCTGTTGGACAGACAGGGAGACCAAGCTCTGAGCTTGAAATAAAGGAGAAAACTGACAGCAGAGCAGCCATCAGTTGAGAGTCAGCCAAAACTAAATAAAGACCAGTCTGAGGTACATAGTGGGAATGTGTCTGGAAACAGTAACCAAGGGACTGGAGAGAGGACTCAGTGGTTAAAAGCACTGGCTACTATTCCAGAGGACACAGGCTCAACATCCAGCATCCATGTGGCAGCTCACTGGAGCTGAAACCCCAGTTCCTGGGAATCCAATTCCCTCTTTGGCCTCTTAGGGCAGCAGGCATGCATACAGTAGACATACATGCAGATAAAACACCCATACACCTAATTTCTAAGTAATTGAGCAAGTCTACAAGTCAGTAAGAGAGGGAGGGGAAGAAATTATCTCATAAAAATGTTAAACCTTTGCACTTCAAAGAATATAATTATGAAACTGGAAAGGGCAACCCAAATGGTAGGAAAAATATAAAATGCAGGCAGATCTCTGTGAGTTTGAGACTAATCTGGTCTACATAATGAGTTCTAGACCAGTCAGAGCAACAAAGTGATACTCTGTTTTAACATAAAACAAGCAAACAAAGAATACATGAAGAACTCTTACAATTTAATAAGGAAAAGGCAAACCAATTTTAAAATGTGCGGCTTAGCATGTTCAAAGCTCTCGGTTCAATCATCAGCACTCTATCCCCCACAAAATGGGTAAAAGGTTTGAATAAATATTTCCTAAAGAACATGAAAAAAAAGAAATAAAGGCTCTTTGCTTTTACATATGGGATTCAGTCTCTGTGGTGGTCTTTTGGGGTCCCTGTGATCTGGGCATAACATTCCAGTCCCTAATACCAAATTCTATATTAGGGTTTTTATTGCTGTGAAGAGACACCATGATGACAGCAACCCTTATCAAGAAAACATTTAATTGGGGTGGCTCACTTACAGTTTCAGAGGTTATCATTAGGACAGGGAGCATGGCGGCATGCAGGCAGACATGGTACTGGAGAGGTAGCTGAGAGGCCTACATCTTGCAGGTAACGTGAAGTAACTGAAACACTGGGCAGTATCCTGACTATAGGAAAACTTCAAAATTTTCACCCACAGTGACACACTTCCTCCTAAAAAACCATAGCCACTCCAACAAAGCCCTACCTCCTAATAGTGCCACTCTCTATGAGATTATGAGGGCCAAATACATTCAAACTACTACAGAGAGAAAATACATTCTGAATAGAGAACTTTTTATTTCCCTCTCATTAATTTGTCAAAGAATATATTTTCTGATTCATACAGTCACCTGTATTAGTATTTTTGCAACAGCTTATTGGTGAATTTTTCATTTGAATACTTACTTTAATTCCTCTGTTCTTTTTGAATTTAATTTTTAATTTTTTTGAGGATTTCATACACAGGTGTTATATTTACATAATTTTCACACCTTCTTCTTCCCCTCCAACTAATCCTGTGTTCTTCTCATACTCCCTCTCAAGTTTATGACCTCTTTTTTTTGTAATTATTATTGTTGCACACAGACATGAATGGAGATACATACATACATACATACATACATACAGACACACACACACACACACACACACACACACACACACACACACACAATCCAGTGGTCCATTTAATGTGGATCTTAGGTACACAAGTTTAGTGCTTACCACTTGGGATTATAAAATCTATCAAGAGGCTCATCCCTGAAGAAGACTGATTCTCCCTCTCTCAGAAGCCATTGATTGCCTGTTATTCTTAATTTAGGGATGGGGACTTGTAAAATTTCTATCTCATGTTGGCATGTTGACTAGCATGGTCATAAAGCAGGTTTTGTTTAGGCAATAATATTGTTGAGATATCATAGGTACAGCATACCTGTAATTTCTAGAAGATACTATCTAGCAGCAAGTGTCATTGTCCTCTGACTTTCACAATCTTTTTACCTTCTTTTTTATGATATTCCTTGATTCCCAACATGGCAATAGTGGAACTAATATTGTAAAGGTAACCAGCAGCTGTCTAACTAAGGCTTGCTCAGTAGGTGAGGGAATTCATGGCTAGTACTGTAAACCTAGCCAACTACCTGTGGCTTATGAGATCATTGATCTTAGAGGAGAGCCTAGTACTGCCATTTTCCTAAACCAGTATAATTTCTAACTGCATTCTAAATACTTACTCTTATGCCCATGGATAAGTGTAACTCCACCCCTCATCAAAGAAGCTTCTTTGTGCAGCAGATGGGGACTATTTCAAAGATCTACAACTGCTCAAAATGAAGAGAATAAGTGACTCTGGGGTGACCAGACCCAACTGGTACATCTATACCACAACCTCCACATCTGAATCTTACACTTTTATTCCATTTTTTCACCTGCCCAGGTTGCAGATAAGTGTTAACTTTGACTCTTTCTCCTTCACAATGCTTGCAATTGTACAGGCTTATTTTGGGCCCAAAGCAAATATAAATACCCCCTGAATGGAAGTGGGTGGTTCCATGCCCTGTATAAAACTTGCACCTTCTGGTAGATAAATTTTTATAGTCTCCTTTGACACATATCTATTCTTTATCCCCTTTCATCTCTGAGTACAAGATAAGGAATGGGGAAACAGGTCCCAAAAGTGCAGTTTCTCTTGTAGGGCTCTGGCCCCCCATTTTGGGTAGCTGTTGCCTTGCTTGCTGATCTTGACCAGATGTCCTCCCTATGCTGATTGCTTGCCAGTTTCCTTCTTGCTGAACACTCACCAGAGGTTCTTTGTGTATCCTGCATTTGGTGTAAACAGCTTAGATGCAAGAATGTAGAACATCGGTAGTGAACTTCTGCCCTCCAGGGTTCTCCCATTGTTCTGTAAGCCTGTATTTAAGGCCTCTTCTCTCCTTCAATAAATGGCATTCGGCATTCTGCTGAGGCGAATGATCCTCTGTCTTTTGTCTCTGGTTTTTGATCCACAGCCCCTCGCTCAGACATGGTGAACAGGTGGTGGTAGTGTGGGCGTTACCGCTACAAGTGGAGGTCCTATCGAGATCCAAGAAAGAGGGACGTTGCTGATGGATACCTGAAAGTTTCTTTATGGAGTTTGGTTAAAGATGTGTTGCTTAGTGATTATATTAAAGTTCAAGAACAATTAACTGAAGCTAAAGCTGTATTGGAAGAGGCTCAAGTAGAGGAGGCTTTCAGATCCCTTCAAACTACCAATGTTTCTGATTCTGCAGTCATCTTCAGAGGGTGATGATGTAGATTAGAAAAAAGATACTAGATGCTTAAGAGGGAAATCACAGAAGATTTCTTACAAACAAAGACCTCCAGCCCGTAACTCTGACTTTTTCAACACAGAGGTCCTTCCTCCCGCACCCTTAGAGGGGTTAACAGGGGGAGTTGCCTACCTGGTTATAGAGACTCAAAATGTTCAAGGACAGAGGCAAAGGGAACACAATCCCCTAGATTTTAAAAGCATCAAACAGCTTAAAGAAGCTGTAATGTCATATGGGCCCCATGCTCCTTTTAACACAGCTATACTTGAATTTTTTCTGCCTTAAATTGTACCCCTAGTGATTGGATGCAGTTGTATCATGCTGCTCTCTCTGGGGGGGGGAATTATTTAATTTGGAGGAGTGAGTTTCAAGAATATTGTCAAACTACAGCTAATAGAAATGCTGCTGCAGGCTTCCCGGCTCATAATCTTGAGATGCTCATGGGTACAGGGCACTATGCCACTTTACAAACACAGATTTTGTATGATCCTGCAGTTTATGCACAGATTAGCATAGCCACTACCAGAGCATGGAAAGGGCTGCCTAATAAAGCTGGCGAACAACTATCTAAAGTCATTCATTCAGGGGCCATCAAAACCATTTGCAGAATTTGTAGATCGCCTGCTTCAATTAGCAGGGAGAGTATTTGGGGATGTTTACCAAACCATGCCTATAGTAAAGCAACTGGCCTTTACAAATGCCAATAAATATTGCAATGAGGCCATTAGGCCTCATAAAAACAAGATCTTAAATGATTAT
This sequence comes from Peromyscus aztecus, assembly GCA_902168405.1. Classification (NCBI taxonomy): domain Eukaryota; kingdom Metazoa; phylum Chordata; class Mammalia; order Rodentia; family Cricetidae; genus Peromyscus; species Peromyscus aztecus. The sequence continues at coordinate 48,824 of CABHPQ010110517.1, forward strand.
CTTAAACTATGTAGAGATATAGATGGGCATCACATCATGGGACAGATAATGGCTTCAGCCATAAGGGGGAAATATTTTGGAGGAGCCTGCCAAAAAAACTGTTTTGGATGTGGCCAGCAAGGTCATGTTAAGAAAAACTGTCCTCAAGACCAAGCAGTGGCAAAGACTGGTGCCCCCGATGTCAAAAGGGCCATCACTTGAGTAAGGAGTGCTGATCTAAGGTTGATGCTCAGGGAAATCTGTTACTACCATTGGGAAACAGGCAGTGGGGTCTGCTATGCACCCCCCACAGTCAGGTGTATGGAGCCCTGGATACACCTGCCCAACCCCAGTTTCCCACCATCCCGTCCAGTTCATTCTTCGAAGGAATCCCTTTCTGTCCAAGACCTTATCAGAGGCACCCCTGGAAGCACAGGATTGGACCTCTGTGCCTCCACCAGAGCAGTATTAACAGCTCAGATGGACCCCCAGGCTCTCAGTTCTGGAGTCATGGGTCCACTACCTGCAGGGTCTTTAGGTCTGATTCTGGGCAGGAGCAGTGCTCTTATGCAAGGTATTAGAGTAATTCCAAGAGATAGATGAAGACTCTGAAGGAGAAACTAGAATCATGGCTGAGGCTGGTAAGGGGGTGACAGTTATTCCCCAGGGTTCTTGCATAGCACAATTGCTTTTGATGTCTGGCTTTCAAACTAATAATCCTTTTCTTAAACCACATAGAGGTGAGGGTGGATTTGGCTCTATGGGCCCTCTAGTCTGCTGGGTTTCCACCTTAGAACAAAGACCCATGGTAAATTTAAAAATTAATGATCACACTTTTCAGAGTCTTTTAGATACTGGTGTTGACACTTCAGTTATCTCTATAAAACATTGGCCCAAAGCATGGCCCCTTAAAACTTCCACGTCTAACCTACAAGGTATTGGCACAGCTCAGATGCCATTACAGAGCAGGCTACTCTTAAATTGGAAGGGTGAGGAAGGTCATGCAGGAACTTTTCAAACCTTTGTGCTACCTAACATTCCTATGAACTTGTGGGGAATGGATGTGTTAGACGGTATGGGAGCAGTGCTTACTACACAGCCTGTAAAACAGATGCTGAAGAGTCAGGGCTACTGCCAAGGCAGAGGCTTAGGGAAAATGTTGCAAGGAGACCCACTCCCTGTGGCAGACAAAAGCTGTGTTACTAGATTTTTCTGCAGATACTAGAAGATTAGGTTTTTTTCCATAGGGGTCACTGCACAGCAGCCTTTGATAATACAACTGATAAAAATCACTTGGAAAACTGATGACCCTGTATGGGTGGAACAGTGGCCCCTTACTAAAGAAAAATTGGAGGCTGCAAATGCATTAGTTAAGGAACAGTTAGATGCTCGACATATCATTCCTTCCACTTCACCTTGGAACTCACCTATATTTGTTATTAAAAAGAAGTCAGGAAAATGGAGGCTATTACAGGATCTTAGAGCTGTAAATAAAACCATGCTTCTCATGGGAGCAACACAGCCTGGCTTGCCTGCCCCTGTGGCAATTCCTAAACATTGGCATTTAATTGTGGTTGACTTGAGGGATTGTTTCTTCACCATTCCTTTACATCCCAAGGATGGTCCTCGCTTTGCTTTTAGTGTTCCATCAGAAAATCTTAAAGAACCTTATCAGAGATATCAGTGGATGGTATTGCCTCAAGGAATGGCCAATAGCCCTACTATATGTCAAATTTATGTGTCTTTGGCCATAGCTCCAGTTCAAAAAGCTTTTCCAGATGTTTATATAATTCACTACGTGGATGATATTTTATTGGCTGCTAAAGATTAAAAAAAACCTTGTTTTTGGTGCCTTTTCTAAATTACAAGAGGTTCTTAGCCTGGCTAATTCACAAATAGCCCCAGAAAAGGTACAGGTATCCTTTCCCTACCATTATTTAGGTCATGAATTGTTATGCATAGGCATACGTCCACAAAAGATTACTCTGCATATGGATCAGCTGTGCATGCTTAATGATTTCCAAATTTTTCTGGGAGACATTCAATGGCTTCGGTCCACTTTAAAGATTCCAACAGGTCAGCTTCATCCTTTGTATGATGTCTTAAAGGGTGACCCTGATCCTTTATCTCCCCGTGAATTAACAGCTGAAGGGTGTACAGCCCTACAACATGTGCAAGAGGCCCTGGAGCAGGCTCACGTGCAGTATATAGATCTGTCTTCTCCCTTATTGTATTTGATATTTTGTTTTACTCATTCACCTACTGGAGTGTTTTGGCAAACAGGTCCTATTCTATGGGTATATTCCCCAGTTTCTACAGTGAAAACCATTACTCCTTATCCTCAGGCTGTTGCTCAGATTATATTTAAGGGAATCAAGATCAGTGTTCAAACTTTTGGTAAGGAGCCAGATATTGTGGTGACCCCATACACCCAGTCTCAAATAGCACGGTTGCAAGCTAATGATAATGATTGGGCCATATTGACATGCTCCATGCAGGGTCAGTTTGATACTCACTACCCCTCCAATGATGTGTGTCAGTTTTTTTTAAATTGCATCCTGTTATATTTCCCAAGATAGTACAGATGACTCCTATTCCTCAGGCTTGTGTGGTATTTTCTGATGGCAATTCATGTGGTTTTGCTGTGGTAGTTTCTGGTAACATAGTGAAGAGAATGAAAGTCCAGGGCACTTCCACCCAGATGGTGGAGGTACAGGCACTGTTGCTTGCTTTACAGATGTTTTCTGATGAGAGTGTAAATATTTATACTGATAGTCAATATGTGGCACATGCCATTATGCCTTTGGAGACAACAGCCTACATATCATCCATGTCTCCCATTTATTAATACTTATTGCAAGTGTAAGGACTCATATGCTCCCGCTCACAAAACCTTTATGTGGGCCATATTAGAGCTCATACTCAATTGCCTGGACCTCTAAGTGAAGGTAATCAGAGGGCTGATGCCATTACTCATATGGCTGTCACATTAATTTGTTCTGCCTTTGAAAAGGCTACTCAGTTGCATCAACGTTATCATCTTAATGCTGGATCTCTTCGTCATCATATGGGAATAACCCAGGAACAAGCCATCCAGATACTCAAATCATGTCCTATTTGTGTTGAATTTTTACCTGTTCCCCATTTGGGAGTTAATCCCCGAGGACTTTTACCTAATCATGTGTGGCAATTGGACGTCACACATGTGCCTTCCTTTGGAAAATTACAATATGTCCATGTGTCTATTGATACATATTCTTTTCTAATTTTTGCTTCTGCTCATTCAGGGAAAAAGGTTAAGGATGTAAAGAATCATTGTCTTCATGCTTTTGCTTATATAGGAGTGCCAAAATGCATAAAGACTGATAATGGTCCTGCCTACAGCAGTACAGGATTTTCAAAATTCTGCCAAGATTTTTCTATTGTTAATAAGACTGGTATTCCTTATAATCCTCAAGGACAGGCTATAGTAGAACGCTGCCATCGTACCTTAAAAACATATATTGCTAAAGTAAAAAGGGGGGAGCTAGGGGCTCATCTCTCCTCTCCACATTCTATTCTTTCTCTTGTTTTATATATTTTAAATTTTTTATTGGTGGATTCTGCTGGAGTATCTGCTGCAGATAAGCACTGGAGGGCTCCTGTTGCAAATCATCCTCTGGTGTGATGGAGGGATCTTTCTACTGGCACTTGAAGGGGACCCAATCCGGTGTTGGTGTGGGCCCAGGGTTCTGTTTGTGTCTTTCTGCAGGACAAAGAGGTTCCTCTTTGGGTTCCTGAGTGCTGTGTGCACCCTGTGGCTGCTGCTGAATCCCAACATGGCAGAGACCTATTTGGCCTTCATGAAAAACTCTCCCCTTCTGATGCCAATGGGGATCGAGAGCGCAATACGGCCAGCCTTGGCAAGCATTACCGTAAGCCTCAAAACTATAGTCATGTGGTTGGATTCTTCAGAAGGTAATGTATGGTAACTGCTTTTTCAAGTATGTTTGAGAACATGTCACCCAGACACCTTGGAGATTAAGGATAACCCTGAAGGTCACTGACCTCCACTTGTTAACAGTAGCATGCTAGCTTAGCCTTTTCATTTTTGCAATTCTCTTCAAGCTGGTGTAGTATCTACCTTTTCAGGATTGGATCTGTGCCACATTTATTGACCTCCTGAAATTAATCTAGCCTCCTTTGAAGATACCTTAAAATTTGTGAGGCTGAATGCGGCCATTATGAGACCATTAGTTCTGCTCCTTGTGTGCTGTCTGTTTTTTCTTTGTGGTTCTTAGTTGTTCTTTTGTAGAGCTGCCAGCTTAAGTCATGGTGGGATCAAGAAAAATGGACCTTGGTGGTTCGTGCTCCTGGAGTTGTGTCCATGCCCGTGGACCGTGGCAGTAGACACAGATGATGCTCACACGCTCCAGAAGAGAATTTGACATCACTGCTGCCATTTTTGCTGTTATAATGGTGGCGGCCACTGCTGCTACTGTTTCTGGGATTGCTATTTCATAATTGGTTACTACAGCTAGCACAATGGAGACCCTGGCAGTGAAAGTAGCTACCACAGTTAATCTTTCATTCTATTGGGCATGATAAATTTAATTCAGCAGTTATATACATTTCAATTGGCTTTGAAAGTTATACAATTTATAAAACTCAAGTTCCACTTGCTTTTGGGATACCATCTTATGAGGACTCCAATTTGCAGTAAGGCTCATTAAGGAAGGGAATGGCTCAATTGCCTTTAGCCTCCTGGCTATGGGTGGGTTAGGACTTCTGTTGGTCTTTTCTGTGTCGAACGCACAGATTGCAAGCCCAGCACCACTTTGAGATCTTTGGCAGCAGTTAACTCTGCAGCTCACACACGACTGAGCCTGTATGATAATGAGCATTCAGATATGGTAATGCCTGGGGCGGGGCACTCATCAACCTAAGCCAGAGTACCTGTGTGGCCTGGGCAGGTGTCTCCATGATGGGTAAGGTGACCTGCTGATGTCCCATGCAACCTAAGTCAGAAGCTCATTTTTTAGTAAAAAGGGGAACCTGTAGGGCCCTGCCCCCCCCATTTTTGGTAGGTGTTGCCTTGCTTGCTGATCTTGACCAGATGTCCTCCCTATGCTAATTCCCTGCTGATTTCCTTCTTCCTGAATGCTCACTAGAGGTTCTTTGTTTGTGTATCCTGCATTTGGTGTAAACAGCTTAGATGCAAGAATGTAGAACATCGGTAGTGAACTTCTGCCCTCCAGGGTTCTCCCATTGTTCTGTAAGCCTGTATTTAAGGCCTCCTCTCTCCTTCAATAAATGGCATTCGGCATTCTGCTGAGGCAAATGACCCTCTGTCTTTTGTCTCTGGTTTTTGATCCACAGCCCCTCGCTTGGACATGGTGAACGGGTGGTGGTAGCACAGGCATTACCACTACATTCTTTCTTTCATTATTGATTTTTTTACATGATTTCTTCCCACCCCCAGGTATAGGAATTCAAGTAGCTAATATGCAAGTAGTTGTTGAAATGAATGATAAACAGCACTGGTGGCAGCACTGGTTACTGCATGGAAAGGTCACAGTCACAACAGAATCCAGTATTAGTTTTATAGCTTTATTAGGAGGAAGGGGGAGAGACAAGAGAACCAGGCCTAGGGAGGAAAGCATGTGCAGAGAGAGGGAAGATGGTAGGGGGAGAGAGCAGAACAGAGAGAGAGGGTAGGATCTGAGTCATGGCTCTTTAAGGCACAAATGGGCTTACAGAGTCATGCCATGCATGCACAGATTGTATGACTATGCTGTATGTATGTGATCACCAATGCACACTGATGACATAAGACCCAAAATACTTTTCTTAGCTCCTGAACTGCGCATGTTTGGTCATGCAGCTAGAGTGAGGGCAGAATTCTGAAATTCCGGAATTTTTGCTTATTATAAAAAAGCAAGTGAACAGGAATAGGGGCGTGGTTTCTACTGGAAAAACTGCTTCCAGCTGACTTGGTGCTCGTCATTTGCCTCTTAGGAGGGTAGGGAAGGGGGCTTCTGAGGTAGACAGGCATCCTGGGATGGTGGGCTGTCCTGATGCCTCGGAGCTGTTCATCTTTCTTGGCTTGGCACTCTGGCTGCTTTTGTGTCTGACAGGATGCTGGTGAGACAGAGAAAAGCTTAGGGAAAAAATTTTACCTTCAGGGAGGTCCCAGAGTGAGGGGAGGGGAGTCTCGGCATCAGGAATTTGGGTTGCACTTATCTGAAGCAGATCTGACCTGTCCAGATGGATTCAAGCTGGTTTCTGGAGCTTACAAAAATTTTGAACATAATGAAGAAGCAGCCATGAGAAAATTAAAGTCTTGGGCTGATGACCATTGTAGTGTTTGTTACTCTGCTTGTATTGGTTAGTGTTAATGAGAGAGACAGAGAGATTGGAACATGTTTTTAATTTTTTAACCTGAGATAAGCTTTATCAGAGACAGATAATTTTAAGGCACCTGTTTCCTTTACTAGTTTAGCATCCAGGAGACACAGGTGATCAATTGTTGAGAGCATTTAACAGTAATACATGGTTATATTAAAGTCTGCTTTTGTAGAGCTCAGACACTTTTGGGTCTGGGGGTGTAAATATCTTTTAACTGTTACAGTTTCTTACTTGATGATCCTTGGACTCCAGCTCTGTGATGGTCCTGTAACAATTAGCTGGGCAGTTAATTAGGAGAGGGAGGCAGGAAGAGAAAAGCTTGTAGGTTGAGAACTCATTCTTTTGGAATTAGAGATAAGGCAGAGAGCAGGGCCCTGTCTGTGTGCATGAGGAGGAGAAGCACTTCTGACAAGTCTGGAGTGAGGCACATGGAGGGAGCAATGAAATGAAAGCTCCTGTCTTAGCTGGAAAAATCTTTTCCCTTTAAGTAACCCTGAAAGTACAATTAAATCTGGTGAGGTGGGTAAGGCTGTTCTCCCTACCCTGACAATAGGGAAACAAGGAGAGGTGAGACCCCAAAACTCCCCAGGACTGGGTGAGTGGCTCTGGTGTCCAGAAGGAAGGAAACACATCACTTCCATGCTGTGTTCTGGGTTCCCTGCGAGCGAGCCTGTGGCCAAGCCTAGGTCTGTTGGAGGTCTTAGTTTGATGCTCCTATGCCCCTAGGTGTCTGGGTGCAGTCAGCTGACCAGTTGTCTCTCTAGGTGACACTTTGAACAAGGTTCAATTGATGGCCTGGCAGGGCATGCACTAGCCCGTGTGGCCTTTTTTTCACCCACACTTAAAACAGGGGCCCAGCAGCTTTCAGGAGCCAGTCGGACAGCATGTGCCAGCACTTGGCAATTCTGTTCTTGGGCTTTTTCATCTCTCCCCTGGTACACCTTAAATGCCACAGATGAAACTTCTGTCTGTGGGGTCAGGAGCCTTGCTCTCCAGATGCTTAAGTTTTAGCCCTAATGACAGGGAGCTCTGGGAAACAAGAGGTGGATTTTATTCCATGTCTTGAAAAAAATTTTTTGATGTCTGCTGGCTTGAGGACAGCTTTAGGAAGACCCACCAGGAGGTAGGGTATAAACTGATCTCTGGCTAAAGAGCCATCATGATTACTGTGATCCCCATGTGGGTCCTGATCATAAACTTATTTGCATGCATCCTAGCCTTCTTTCAAACCCGTCTGTGCTTCTCAGGGCAGCTTGAGAAAGAGTGGGAGGAGTTAAGGTGAGTTAAGGTGAGAGCCAGGGTTGGGCAGAAGTGGCCCGCTTGATACTAGAGAGTGGAAGTCAGATAGGTAGAAGTGGTTGCATATGGCAGAGAAATAATCAGAAATGGAGAGGGAGAAGGGTTCAGAGCTTTAGTAGAAAGCTTGGGGATAAGGTAACTCTTATAATTTGTCCATTCGCTGGCAGAAATTAGATAATTCCCTTGAAATATCAAGGTTGAAGCATATATTATGCTTTCAGATTTACTGGTATCTGGGGATATTTAAGGCGTTTGTCAGAGGAGGAATGGAACCACGAGAAGGAAGCCCCCATGTCCCATGGCTGCAGCTGATAGAGAAAAAATAAAAAATTAAAATAAAGAAATGAGATCAAACTCCAGTCCCAGGTATCCCCGAGGTTGGAGAAGGATCTATGAATCAGCACAGGGTTACTCTGCCTTTCATCAAGAGAGGAGTAAGGGCTGGGAGCATACGCAGTACGAGGACCCCCCCAGGGGTCTAACAACATTGACCTCTTCATCAAGAGAGAGAATGAGTTGGTGCCTGCGCAGCCTGAGGACACCCTGGGGGTCCAGCATGAAGAATATATCTCAGGCTACAGTCGTGAGAAATAGAGGGGGTCAGATAGGGGGAAATCTCACCAATCTGGTTGGTGGTTATGGTGTGCAGGTCTGGCGGCTGGGCAAAGTGGGCAGTCGCAGGTCCAGTGAACTGCAGTATAGGTTTCCGACGCTCAGCCCTGGATGCAGAGCGGTGGAAGAACTCATCTGAGTACGGCACCAATGAAATGAATGATAAGCAGTGTTGGTGGCAGTGCTGGTTAATACATGGAAAGGTCACAGTCATGACAGAACCCAGTATTAGTTTTACAGCTTTATTAGGAAGGGGAGGAGAGACAATAGAACCAGGCCTGGGGAGGAAAGCACGTGCAGAGAGAGGGAAGATGGTGGGGGGAGAGAGCCGAGCAGAACAGAGAGGGGGGAGTCGGAGTCATGGCTCTTTAAGGTGCAGATGGGCTTACAGAGTCATGCCACGCTTGCACAAATTGCATGACCACACCGCGCGTACGTGATCACCAGCACACACTGATAATGTAAGATGCCAGACCCATTGCTTAACTCCTGAACTGCGCATGTGTGGTCATGCAGCTAGAGTGAGGGCAGAATTCTAACAGTTGTACCAAAAAGATGTGGGTATATCATGAACTTATGACATTGTTGAACTAAACTATTCTAGAAGTAACTGTGAACATTAAGAGCTTAATTCATGGTTTACTAATTCTGAACTGTGAATCTGTTCACTGGTAAATTATTTGGTCAACAATTTTCCTTTAAAGATGGTAAATTTTAAGCATTTTTCAAAATACATTTTTGAAACACACCTGTACCCCTAGAAATTAAGTAACAATGTGAATCCTGCATAATGGCAGGATTTTATGGCATCCATGAAAGTTGGAGTTGGTTGCTATTTATATATTCTGTGACTAACTTCATAATATTCAGTCCTACATAGTTTTACCAGGAGCCAAACTGGAGTAAGCACATACAGCATTGCTCAACATTTTCAGTAAGGAAGTGCCCAGCTGGGGCTGGAGAGATAGTTCAGGGCACTTACTGCTTTTGTAGAGGACCTGGGTTAGGTTCCTACCACCCTCATCAGGTAGCTCACAACTGCCTGTTACTCCAGTTCCAGGGGACCTGGTATTTTCTTCTTACCTCTGTAGGCATTGCATACACACATGGTGCATATAACATGCATGCAGGCAAAAACTCATACACAAAAAACATAAATAAATAAATAAATAAATAAATAAATAAATAAATAAATCTAAAAGAAAGTGCACACATATTATTTTGTTTCAGCCTCACATTTCATACATATTTTTTCCATGTCTGCATGCATGGGATAAAATGTGGTTAACATTTATAGTGGATTTTATAAGACATACATTGGAGAATGCTTTCTTCCTCCTGCAATCAGGCATAATTGGGAGAAAAGTCAGAGATTTTAAATAGGGCTAATTCTACTAATAATACTGTTGAGTACTTGGGGTTAGTTTGTTCAGCCTAGTGTAATAATTAACACGTATGAGTAAGGTATAGTGAGGGAGAGGCTTCTTTCTCTCAACCATTGTTATTTAAAAGCCCAATCAGGCATTTGGGAGTTTGATAAAACCTAAAAGGTTTTCTTCTAAATGCCTTTTCTCTTCAAAAAAAGAATTGATTTTATTATTAAGAAAGTACCATCCATTTATACTATCATTTAAAATATTTTGTTAGCTGATGCTTTAATCACTTTCAGAAGTCATTTTATTAAATCGTAGTTTATCCAGGAAAAAAAGATAAGGTTGGAAGTATCTGAGGGTTCTTTTCACTTTCCTGTGATATATTTTGATTGGGTTTTTCAGTCTGGTAAACTTAGTGTTGGATTCAGAGCAACTATACTGTGAACACACAACTATACTGTAAAGTAACCAGTTTCTTGTCTGCCAATGCCTTTGTTTTATGGAATTGTAAGATGAGACTGTGCTCTAACAAGGTTGCTATTCATGTGCCTCTTCCTGATCATCCTCTCCAGCCTAGTGCTCAACATTTAAGGGGCAGATGGGCTTACAGAGCCACGCCATGCATGCACAGATTGTGTGACCACCAGCACCACTTATCATTCATTTCATTGGTGCCGTGACTTGGATGGGTTCTTCAGCTGCTCTGCATCTGGGGCTGAGTGTCAGAAACCTATACTGTAGTTCATTGGACCTGCGACTGCCCACTTTGCTTTTTTTCAGTTTTAGCTTCTATAGATGAAGCTTGCTATCCACAGGAACTACAGGCAATAAATGTGGCCTATAATTTGCTGAACAGAGGTGATAGCTTGAAAAGTGACTAAGGGGCAGAAAAGATCCAGGAATCTTTCTTAGGGAGCTGTCTTGATTTTTTTTTTTGGTTTTTGTGTTTGTCTTTGATTTCCTCTTTATGGAGCTTCTACATCTCATTTCCATGACCCTTCTTATTCCTCCAGTTTCCTCCTCTTGAGTTGGTCACTTGCAGTTCTAGAGAGCTGACTGCCCTGGGCCACTGTGTGAATTAGTCCATCTTTCTACACTGGCACACATTCACTCACTCACCAAACATATACTGCATACCTCTTCTCTTCATGGCCCTGTGCAGGGTACCAAGTACCTGTCCAGAATAGGACAGTGTCTGTCTTAGGAAGAGACTAGCAGGAGGCCCTCAGTAATCTGCTACAGTTCTAAGTTAAGTGGCTTCCAAGCTGCAAACAATTTTTGCTGCAGTTCAGTTTGATACTAGGTTTGATTTTCTTGTTAAAGGTATACATATATCTCTGTTCTTACTCCTTAAACATCTATTCTCAAAGAAGGTGGCAGCTTTAAGAGTAGACACTTCAGCCTCTTCATGTAAAACATTCTTAGAAAGTACACCTGTGAGCCATAAAAAACACTGGAATATTTTTACTGGGGATTTAAGGCTCAAATGGGTCAAATGTTAGACTGCAAGAGGCATTAAATGAGTATTTTCCATCAAATGCTATAAAACTTGTGTTTATGATAAATAATTCAACCCCCCTTAACCCTGTATGAATTTTATGTACATGAAATGTTTTAATGCTCCCCATATCCAGTAAAATCTTTGTATAAAGGCCTCCTGCTTCAGGAATTTGATGGCCTCTTTTCCTCTTTCTTCTCCATTTCCTGCATACCATCTTTTTTTGCAGATTATGTGATTGAATAAGATTGTGATGTCAGACACCAGCCAATGGGGAAAAGACTCACCACCTGAGTTAGAATAAAACCCAAACGCATTTCTGGTCCATGTATGATCTTCTGAGCATACCCTTTGGATCAAGAGAAAAGTTTGCTTTGTCCAGGCACTTCAGTAGGAGTGGTGGTCTCTTTCTTTGTGATCTTGAACTTTTTTTCTAATACACTAATATTCAAACTAAAGATTGCCTCAGTTGAGAGTCATTAGGGATCAGATCCTGAGGTGGAAATTAACATAAAGGTGTTTAGTGGACAATCTTTTTGGACCAATACCTGTGGAGAGGTGAGGACAGCAACATCTGGAGAGGGAGAGCTTGAAGTCTGGTTCCAACAGAGTCCTCTATTGATCTGTAAGGGACTTCTGGTATTGGGATGGCAAGGAACCAAGTCTTCATATTCCTTAAATTGTTCAGACTTAGGTGCTATGGTTGACCTGGTTTGGTCTTGAATAAAGGGATTTATTTATTTTATTTTTTATTTTTTTTACCCAAGGCCATCTTTGAAAGTGGCTAACTGAGAGCTAGGCTCTGACACTCTCAGTAGCTACAGGAATGAGTTCTTCAGTTCCGAAGAAGAATCTCAAACAGTACTTCATAGTGTTCACAGCTACAACCAGCCAATGCTGTGGTTGATATGACAATTACCTTAGTCCAGGGAATTGGGGAATGGAGAGAAGAAATGCCACCTTCACTAACCATTTGGAATGGTACCACCAGAACATCTAGTCATAAATTCTTGTCACTTGACAGCAGTTTCCTTTTTTTACATTTGTTCTGGAAGTTTTGTTCCTTACACAGTCATTAGCAAAGGAATAAAGCTCCTCCCTACTGTCCAAGTAGGACATGTTGTTAGTTAGGAAAATTCAGTAAATGTATCTCTTTCTATAGGACTTCACAACAGAAATTCTTTGAAAGGCTATTTCTGATGGTTGTCTCAAAGGATGCCTACCAAAAAAGACATACATTTTTTAAACATATATCTAGGGTGCCATGTGTTCTAGTTTTCCTAGGAGAGTACTGATTTATGCCTTTGTTCCAACATAATTATTAGTAGCACATTTTCACCTTAAATACTCAGACTGATTATATGGTGACCTCACAAACACTAGATGGAATGTGATTATCTACAAGAATATTATGCTGCATGATAATAACTCTGAAAGACCAAATTAACATTTATTCCCAAGTTAATGCTATTGACTCAAACATTTTTAGAACTCTGCTTTTGAGAATGCTGGTGGGATTTGTATATGAAATATTCACAAGGGCTATCATTTCCTTTGCATTCTAATTCTGTCTTCCCATTATTCCCTCACACAACTTTCCTCCATCAGAAGAAATAATCCTGTTGCCCACTGTCTTAGGTTTCTATTGTTGTGAAGAGACACTGTGACCATGGCAACTCTTATAAAGGAAAATATTTAATTGAGGTGGGGGCTTAGAGTTTCAGAGGTTTAGTCCATTATCATCATGACAGGGAGCATGGCAGCATGCAGGCAGACATGATGCTGGAGAAGGAGTTGCTATAATGTTGATATGCAGGTAACAGGAAGTTGACTCTCAATTGGAGTAACTTGAGCATAGGAGACCTCAAAGTCCACGCCTACAGTAACACACTACCTTCAACAAGGCCACTCCCTTTGGGGGCCATTTTCTTTCAAACCACCATACCCACAGTGGAATTATTCCCTGTGCCCTTGGGAATTGGCCTTAATGGAGTTTGTTTCCTAAGTCAATGTGAGAATTGTAGTTACTACAGAGTATGTCTAAAATCACAACTTTCTTCCACTCCCTCTCTTTTCCTTTCTCTTTTCTTCCCTCTTTTACATAGAATATCAAATAATATAACAGAATGTAATCATACCTGTTGTGCACTGAAATTCATAGCTCTCTTCTTCTCTATGACTTAATTCTATACCAATGGACAATGACAGAAAAGCAGCCTGGGGGAGAGGAAAACATTAGCTGCACTGACTTTGGGATTCAGGGAACAGGTGGGCAACAACAGTGTGTTTTCCAGCAGTGAAAACATTACCTTAATATTATCCTCTTGTGCCAGTGCATGAAACAGTAAGGTGATGGTCAACAAGGATTGTGGCTAGGGCAGATGTCTTCTATTTTTGCCAAATCATTCTTACATTGCTGACTTCTGTCTTTGTGATGTCCTTTGATCACTGATGGGCAGAGCACATGTGGAAGGTTCTGAAAATAGTCAGAATGATACATCAATTAAATTTATTCCAAGGTTTCTTTAAATCAATCCCCTTAGCTCCTCACAGTCTCAAATTCTTGTCCTTTCTCCCACTTTCCTAACAAGTTATTTGATCTGTTGCTGTATGCTGATCTTCACATTAGAGTCCGCATCCCAGGAAACAAACCCCAAATTCTTCTCAAATACTTTTGTTGCTTATTTCACTCTGTGGTTTACATCATTGTTTCCGCTGCCTGAGAGCTCCAGATAACAACCATACCTTATCTTCTAATACTACTGATTGTTTCTACCTTCTTTTGGGACAGGAGCCAGACTGCAGATGCAGCTTCAACTATGATGATTATGCTGGGCTCAAATACCCAGCTATGGCCTGGTAGACCAATAGAGGTACCATGTTCTCCATCACCTCCTCTGAGTGTGGTAGAAAACAAGATTCTGTGGGGATGACTTTGATAAATAAGAGAGGATGGATGAGTTTCTCTGGGTTGTATCTTTGAAAGCTATCCATATCACTGTGAACCAGTTGGATGTTGTTGTTACGAAGCTATGGCCAGTTCAGTAACGCATTATCTACAAAGGCTTTATGTGCCCTGCCACCTGTCCATGCTTTCCTACTTACATAAGTCCCCCACAACTTCCTCCTGCCTTCCCACCTGCAAAAACTCTCCCATATCCATTAGCCTTCTTACCTATATAGGCCCTTCCATTTGCCTTTACCTTCCCACCTGCATAAGCCCTCCCACCTGCTCATGTCTTCCCACCTGCATAAGCTCTTTCAACTGCTCATGTCTTCCCACCTGCATAAGCTCTCCAACCTGCTCATGTCTTCCCACC